>ML681984.1:1504602-1587917 GCA_007922195.1 Podocnemis expansa | reverse complement strand
TAGATGACCTCGTGGGGTCCCTTCCAACCCTATGATTCTATGAAACATCTTACCTATTTTTAAAAAGAGGAAAAAAGTAAACCTGGGGGTTATAGACTTTACTGGTAGAGAAACTGGAACAAATTACTGGATAATTAACTTGCAAGCATATAGCAGTTAACTGGATTATAAGAAATAGCCAGCTGGGGTTTCTTAAGAACGAATTATGCCAATTTCTTTCTTTGATGGGGTACTGGTGTAATGGGTCGGGGAAACTAGCAGACATGATGTATCTTGATTTTACGAAAGCTTTTGAGGCAGGCAGTCCCATATAACATTATGATAAGCAAACTAGGGAAATGTGGTCTAGAGCAGTGGTTCCCAACCTTTTCTCTGTTGTGGTACACCTTGACATCTTTAATTATTTTGGGGTACACCACCATGTAATTTCCAAATTAATGAATTTTCATGACCCAATCCAGACCTCTGAGGTGTTTTTTTAAAAATTCCGTGGTGCACCTGCTCATGCCTGACTGCACCTCAACCCATGTGCTATGGCACACCAGGAAACACAAGTTTAGATTAATTTACTAGAAAGTGAACATAAGAAGAGCAATGCTAGGCCAGAAATTTCCAGAGGGGTAGCTGTGTTAGTTTGAGTAGTGCAAAAACAATGAGTGTCCTGTGGCACCTTACAGACCACAGATTTCTTTGGGCATACCTTTTGACTTTGACTATGTGGGCTCCAACCCCCTTTGTCAGATGCATGAAGTGGAAATTACGGTTGAGCAGTATATATACATCTGCCAGGCTGGAGGACAGCAAGTCTTAGCAAAGTCAATTCAGAGGGCAGATGGGGCCTATTCACTCCAGCTGATCAAAGGGAGAGAATGTGTGAACAGGGACAATCACTTTCTGTAATGTACTAGGTCAGAGCAGTGGCCCATCTACCCAGTACTCTGTCTCTGACAGTCATAGAATCGTGGAGGATTTGGGCTGGAAGGGGCCTCAGGAGCAGGAGCATTGCTGCCCCAGGGAAGGACCCGGGGTACGGGCCTGGCTGCGGGCCACGCCCCCGGCCCCGATTCTGCCCTCGGGCTGACCTGGCATTGGGTGCCTACTGCCACCAGCCTGGCCCCGGATCTCTGGCCGCGGACAGGGCAGAGCGCAGCAGCCGCCACGGCGGGTGGCCTGGCCTAGGACAGGGTGGAAGTGGCCGCAGGCAGCTGGGCCCCGGATCTCCCACCAGAGACTGGAAGAGGCAGGGGGCTGAGGGCCAGGACTCAGGGAACTGGCACTGGGATTCAGGACACGAGCCCAGTGTGCCCAGTGCTAGCGACACCCCTGCTCAGGAGGGGTCTAGTCCAACCCCCACTCCAAGTAGGATCAACCCTGACTCAATCATTTCAGCCAGGGCTTTGAAAACTTCAAATGATGGAGATTTCACTCACTCCCTAGGTCCATACTCATTATTTTTGTTGCTTCTCTATACTGTTTCCATCTCTGATATATCTTTTTTTTTTTTTTTTTAGATCAGGTGATTTGAACAGCAAGGAATATTCAAGGTGTGGTAGTATCATGGATTTAGCAAATGCCATAATGTTTTCTCTTGTTATATATCCTTTTTGTAAGGAGCCCCAAAATTCTGTTAGCCCTTTTGATGTTGCCTCTGCACATCAAACAGATGTGTTCAGAGAACTTTCCACTATGACTCCAAAATCTTTCTTCAGCTAGTTTCAACTCCATCATTTTGTATTTATAAGTGGAATTGCATATTTCCAATGTGCATTGCACAGCATTTATCAACACTGAATTCCATCTGCCATTTTGTTTCCCAGTTACCCAGTTGTGTGAGATCCCTTTGGAGCTCTCCACGCTCTGCTTTGGAGTTAAATATTTTGAATAGTTTTGTATTTTCTGCAAACTTTGCCAGCTCGTTGTTTACTCCCTTTTCCAGATCATCTATGAAAGTTGATTAGCACGGGCCTTCATACAGGTTCTCTGGGCAACTCAGCTATTTACCTCTCCAGTGTAAAGTGATAATTTATTCCTACCCTTGGTTTTCTGTCTTGTAACCAGTTACTAATCCATGAAAAACCTTCCCTCTTATCCCAGGACAGCTCACTTAGCTGCCTTCAGTGAGGGATCTTGTCAAAAGTTCCCTGAGAGTTCAAATATAGATTGCCTTTGTCCACTGGATTGCATTTGTCCACCTTTGTTGACTGCCCCTGAGAATCTAAATAGGGTGACGAGGCAAGATTTTCCTTTACAAAATCTGTTTTGACTTTTCCCCAACAAATGGTATTCATCTATGTGTCTGACTGTTCTGTTTATAAATCTGTGAGTGCATAAGCCATCAAAAGATCACAACTGGTTCCCTGTCACACGGGAGGGGATGCACATAGTGGTCCCCCAAGGATCCCTCCTCAATCTGCTGCCCTTCAACAGCTTCATTTAGGGCTGGGATAATGGAGCGGAGAGGCTGCTTACAAAACTCACAGCTGACACCAAGCTGGGCAGGGTTGGGGGCCAGGATTGGGACTCAAATGGCCTTTCACCGATTGGAGAATTGGTCCAAATTCAACAGACTAGAAGACACTAAGGCACAGTAGCCCTGCAAATAGTGCAGTGGCTAGCACCTCTATTTGCCACCATACATAGTGTAGTGGCTAGCACCTCTGCTTAACATGCAGAAGGTCCTGGGTTCAATTCCCGGGGGGGTTGGACTCGATGATCTCACGAGGTCCCTTCCAGCCCTAGGATTTGATTTGATTTGATTTAATAGGCAGACGGTCCTGGGTTCAAGCCCCGGGGGGGGGTTGGACTGGCTGGTCTCCTGAGGTCCCTTCCAGCCCTGTGGATTGTATTGTATTGAAAATAAATGCAGCCAGCCCCTCTATTTAATAGGCAGACGGTCCTGGGTTCAAGCCCCGGGGGGGGGTTGGACTGGCTGCTCTCACGAGGTCCCTTCCAGCCCTGTGATTGGACGCGAAGTGCCAAGCGCTGCAGGAGGGAGGAAGCCGTGCAGGGCTGGTTACCCCCAGTTGCCGGCGGGCTGGGACCCCCTGCGGGGCGCGGGGCAGCCTCCATCCCGCCCGGCGCAGCAGGGGATCCGGGGGGCGCTAGGACCCGTCTCGCTCAGCGACGGCGCCGACCTGCCCTCGCGCGCGCTGACGTCATCGCGCCGCGGCGGTTTCCGGGGGCGGACGGTGGCCGGGCGGGGTCAGGCGGCGCCATGGAGTTCCCGGAGCTGGGCGCGCACTGCGCCGCGCCGGCCTGCCAGCGCCTGGGTGAGGGGCCGGGCGGGCGGCCGGGGGGGGCGGCTGCGGGGGGGGCCGGGCCGGGCCGGGCCGGGCGGTGGCTGATCCTGCGGGTCTCTCCGCCGCCAGATTTCCTGCCCCTGAAGTGCGACGCCTGCGAGCGGCTCTTCTGCGGCGAGCACATCGCCTACGCGCGGCACCGCTGCGCCTCCGCCTACAAGAAGGTGGGTCGGGCGGGCGGGCGGTCGGTCGGTCGGTCGGGGGGCGGCCGGTGGCAAAGGCCGCGGCGGGGCCCCGCGCTCAGCCCGGCCTCCGCTGTCTTCCAGGACGTCCAGGTCCCCGTCTGCCCGCTCTGCAGCACCCCGGTCCCCGTCAGGCGGGGCGAGATGCCGGACGCGGCGGTGGGGCAGCACATCGACCGGGACTGCAAGTCGGACCCCGCTCAGCGCAAGCGCAAGGTGGAGGCCGCGGATTCTGCAGGAGCCGGAGCGGTTCTCGCTCCGCAGCCGCGGCGCGGGCTGGGCCGCCGAGTGCCCGGTGGACGTGGCTGACACTTGGCCGCTCGGCCGGGCCGGACAGGGAACGATGGGGGCTGGAAGCGGGCGCGGCGGGGGTCTGCAGGCCGCTCCTGCAATGGGGGGGGGGAGAGGCCTGGCTGGGCTCCCAGAAGCTGGAGTTAGAAACACACCTTGCCACGGGGCAGCTTCCCGACCCGCTGCCCCTTGGACTCCACGACCCATCCTCTGAGCTCAGTGCTGACCCACAGGGGACGATGGTTTATCCCCTGCAGGAGCCCCTGGATGCAGCTCTGTGCCACGCCGGCCCGATGAGGGGGCAGAAGGTGCCCATCTGGCCTCACGAGAGCTCGCAAAGCCTCTTCCCGCCACAATGCTTGGTCCGTGCCAGCCGCTTGCTGCCCTTGGGGTTAACTGCTTGGACAGCAGCACGGTGTGGGCCTGGAGCTGGGCCACGCAGCCTTGGGGCCTGTCCCTGGCAGAGGCACTGGGGCTCCATCCGCTTCGTGAATCCAGGGGGATCTGAGCAGGAAAGTGGCCTGGCTGCTGCTGCTGGCCTGCTCAGGACAGGGCGGTGACCGTTCCAGGTCCCCGTGTGCCGTGCCCCGTGGTGCGCACAGCTGCTCAGTGGCCACCTTGTGTCTCTGTTAGATTTTCACGAACAAGTGCCTGAAGGCTGGCTGCAAGCAGAGGGAGATGATGAAGCTAATCTGTGACCAGTGCCATGGGAACTTCTGCCTCAAGCACCGGCACCCCCTGGATCACAACTGCAGTGCAGCAGGGCCCCCCCTTTCCAAAGCTGGGTAATGGAGAGGGCGAAGGGCTTCGCTGGGCCAAAGCCGTGCTCACCACAGTGGTGATGAAGGGAGACCTGTCCAGAGCTGTGCCCCCTGCCTTGTGAGAGAGATGAATACTCTGGTGCTGCCTTCTGGAGCCAGGCAATACCCTTGCAGAGCTGCAGAGCCCCAGGGTTTGCAGCAGAGATGTGCCCCTCCCTTGATTCTTGTCTGTCCTGAAAGCCATTTGCATGTCAAGTGGCCTTGCTGGCTCTTGGTGGCCCGTGTTGTGCCTGCCTGAGCCCTGGTGCAGCCCGTGAATAGCCTGGCTCACCACTGAGCGACTGCAGCCTGTGCAAGGGCAGATAAGAGCTGGCAGAGTGGGAGGGCTGGGGCTGAGCACCTGAAGGAGGAGCGGGGCAATATCCACAGTGTGGCAGGTTTCTGGGTTGCGGAAACAGCGCCCTGACCCCCTCCACTCCCCCATGGTGAGCCTGTTGGGGCAGACGTGGCGGGTGAAGAGCCTGGGTAAGGGAAGTGGAGACGGGGCTGGGAGCCTGATGCTCATTGATATTGTCTGTCACAGACACGCTGCAGTTGCAAGAGCCCAAACAGCCTCCTCCGTGGCAGCCGGTACGTCGAGCAGACCAGCCCCAGGCAGGTACAGAGCCATCACAGCCTCAGCTCCCAGCCCAGGCCTTGTTGGGGTGCTTGTATCCAGTGGCCCCTCCGGAGAGGCCTGGAGGGACTGGCCTGTCCTCGTGGCCTGATGGATCCCACCTGGGTATTGGCCCCTGAGCTGCCCTGTGCTCTAACCCTGTTCCTTCTTCTCTTATGCCCAGAGATGGTGCAAGGGCATCCAAGCAACCCGGCAGCACCTTGGCCCCCGTCATCGCGCTGCAGGATGGACTGGTGAGTGGCTCTTGGGAATGGGGACCCTGGTGTGACCCAAAGTAGCCCTGAGCTCTGCTGGAGCCGGCCTGGCCAAGGCTGTGCTGTCCCCTGGCTCACGCTCTCTCTTCCTGCACATGGAGCCAGGCAAAAGCAGCAGCCCCTTGCTGCTGCCATCTAACCTGCCAGGCTGTCTGGGCATGAGCTGCTGCTCAGGGAGGCCGTCCCCCACAGAAGGATGAGGGGCTCTGAACCCTGACACTGTTACTCTGACCTCCAGGCGAACACCAGCCCTAGTGAGTGGCACAAAGGTAGGGTGGGCAGTGAGCCAGAGGCACTCCCCACGGGACTGTCCCTTGTAGCATGCTCCCTGGAGCTTGGTTCCAGCCTCTCTCCTGGGCATAGCTCAGCTGGCTGTGGGTGCGTCTTGTTTCAGAGTGAAGACGAGGCTCTGCAGCGAGCTCTGGAGATGTCCCTGGCGGAGTCAGCGCATGGCTCTGCACAGCCACTCAGGTATGGCCTGGGCACCGCATGGCACCTGTGCCTGGTTGGGTAGCAGCCCCCATGGCTCTGGGCAGTGCACATCACATGGCGGAGGGCTGCCTCTGATGTTCACCTGAGCCTGGACCGCACAGAGCCTACATTGGGTACTGCTGGGGGGCAAACTCCCCAGGAGGAGGCAGGGGTATGATCCCCACATCTTGCCACCTGATAGGCAGGGATAGCGTGGGTCGGCAGTGGGATGGGGGACCAAAGGGGAAAAGCCAAACTGCTGCAGTCCAGGAGGTGATGTTCTTCAAGCCCCATTCCCACGCCTGGGTTCTGGCCGCAGGAGAGACAGTCTGTTAAAGGGTTACTGTCCGCTGGCACCTTTCCCGGGGGGAGGTGGGCGCTGGATCTGCTGCCTCTGTCCCAGGTGTGAACCTGGCCCCCTAGGTCTCCTGCGTGGTTTGTCATGGGATTATCCTCACAGCTCACACACCCTCACTGAGCTCTTTGAGCCATGACTGTGGGCCATCAGCATTGGGGCTTGACACCCTCCAAAATTTTCTTCAGCAGTGCGCAGGAGGAGGACGAGGCCCTGGCCCGGGCACTGTCCGCAAGCGAGGAAGAGTACCGCAGGCAGCAGCAGCAGCAGGTGAATTGGGCTACATGCCTGCCCCACTGGGCAGCTCGGTGAATGGGGCAACAGGCCTTCCCTTTTCCTCAGTGCAGCCTGGGGCAGCCCCACATCCAAGCTGGAGTGTGGTGCTCAAGGCAAGACTGTGCCCCCGGCAAAGCAGAGACCCTGCTGGCCAGGGATTCCCTGATGCCCTGGCTCAGTTTTACTGGTCTGCTCCTTCCCTGCCCTGCAGACCCACAGGGGAGGTCCATCTCTGCCCTCTTGAGTGCAGCTGGGTCCTGTGTGCCCCCTGGCGGGGGGAAGGGCGGGCAGTTGCTCACTTGCGCTGTGTTCACATCCGATTTGCTCCCTGTTCCAGGCCCAGAGCCGCAGTTCGAGGGCTTCAGACTGCAGCATGTTCTAGGGTGGAGCACCAGCCCCTGAGGCTTCTCCTGTCTCTTCTGCCAGGCACGGGCAGCGCCTGCTCCCTGTAGGCAGAGCATAGCCGAACAGCAAGCTACATCACAGAGCTGCACCAGGCTGCACCCAGCTCACGCAGGCTGGACCGGCAGCAGCTGTGTGCATGATGAGGCGACCTGCAGCAGGCTGCCCTGGCCAGCCAGGTGGAACAGTGGCAGTAGCTGTGAGCTCTGTGGTCAGTGGGGGTGTAGTGCCTTGGCCGGCCAGCCCTGGTGCCAAGAATGGGATGGATGGGGGGGGATCTACAGGTGGAGCATTACACCCTGGGATGGCTTGGCCCCAGGACCTGTCCTCTGACGCAGGCTGCCTGCAGGCTGGGCTAGTCTGCCCTGCCCCACGTGCTGCAGCAACAAAGGTAGCCCCAGAGAGAGCCAGGGGTGGATTTGACTTAAGGAGACCGTGCGCCCCATTCCTGTTCCACAGCTGTTGGCTTCCTGGGCTCCATGTGGGAGGATGGAGTGTCATGAGTTCCCTTAGCTGCACTGTGCCAGGCAGGCCCCACATCAGGGCCTTCAGAGCCCCTCAGTGTGACCTGCCACCCGCCCCATAGCCTGGAGTGACCCCCTGCTGTCCTCGTTGGGGCAAGGGTTTCTCAGGCCCTGGTCCCATGTGCAGTCTGCTTTCTCTGGTGGAGAGGAAGCCAGGACCAGCGGCTGCCTGTTTTCTGTGGGCTGCAGCCCCTCCTGCAAGTCATCGCTAACCACTTCTAGGCCAGGGCTGCTACTAGGAGCCACCTGACTTGGCAGCAGCCCCTGCTTGAGCAGCTGCTATAGGCAGCAGTGCAGGGTGACTGGAGTTCCCCCCCAGCAGCCCTCTCTGAATACAAGGGTGGGACCCTGGCAGGCTGGGGCAGCTACTTTCTCCAGTTTGAGACTTGGATCAGCTTGTGCTGTGGGGCTCTGACACACTGCTCCCCTGGAGCGTGGTGCTCTGGGCCCCCCTGGGTTTTGCTGGCACTGGAGTGGGTAATTGTCTACCGGTGCTGGCTGTAGCTGGCGTGTCGCTTTCTGGGCCAGCTGTGGGACTCAAGAGCAGTGGTGGAGTGTGGCTGAAAGGTTTCTTGCTGCTGTCTCAGTGGGGCCTGGAGGGAAATAAAGTCCTACCCAAAAGTTGGGTGTGCTGGGCTCTCTTTCAGGGTTGGGTCTCTGCTAAAGCCATCTGCCCCACTGCCTGTCTGGCTACCTCACTGCTCCTTACACCATTCACTGGGGCCAGAGCTGGTGTCAAACTGCTCTGGTGAGAGCTGGCTGCCCCTGGCGTATCACCTATGGCCTGCAGCAGAGGGCACTGATGGAGGCCCCTAGCGGGGGTCCTGGTGCAGGGCCTGCTGGAAACAGGTGCTGGGATCTGGACGGCAGATTATCCCTTGGCAAGCTGCTCCCTGGCAAGCAACAAACAGGTGTACCTTAGTCCTGATATGCAACTCCTGGCTCCCCACCCCCTGCCTTCCCAACCCTCTGCTACTCACCTTGGGGGTCCCCCCACCCGTGACCCATAACCTGTCCATTGCCTGGCCTAGGCTCACTGTAACTTGCTCCCAGGATCGTGCTTGTGATACCAGCTGGGACCAATGCCTGTCTGAGAGCCCCAGGGTCACCCTGGCTGGTGGAGTAGCCCAAGGTACCCCCAGCCAACAATCAGCTGTCCCACGCTGAGCAGGAAGTGGGGGCGGCACTGGGCTGAGCGCAGTCTGGGTGGTGGCTGCAGCCTCAGGGACTGGGTAGCAGGGACCTGGGCCTGTGAACCAGCATCAGTCCTGCCCTCTGGTGCCTCTCCCTGGCTGAGCACCTGGTGCCCTGTGCACTGCCAGCCTGGCTCTCGGGGGGGGGGGGGGGTTGCTAGACCCCCACCGGTGCCCTGGTTGGGCCTGTCTGGGGAACAACCAGGACCCACATGGCCAGCTCCTGGCTCTGTAGTCCCAGCAGGGCAGGCTGTTGGTGAGGCTTTGGAATGGGTTACATAGGGAGGTGATGGAATTGCCATCTTTAGAAACATTTAAGGCCTGGTTAGACCAACCCCTGGCTGGGACGATTTAGTGGGAGTGGTCCTGCTTTCAGCAGGGGGTTGGACTAGGTGAGCTCATGAAGTCCCTTCCAGCCCTGTGATTCTGACATAGCCCCTGCCCCTGGGTCCCTCACCCTGAAACCCTGTGGGCTACCAGGGGGTGGGTGCTTTCCTTCCAGCCAGCATGGCCTCAAGGCAGCTTAGTATGTGTGGGCCCTGGGGGTGGAACTAAGGGTTCCCTGGGGGGCGCTCATCCCAGGACAAGCTGGGGACCTGGGCATGGCTTGACTCCTGCTCTGATGTATCACCCCCTGGCACCTCTTACTGCCTCAGGGTGACTCCCCCTTGCCCCTGGACCCTGCTGTCTCTCCTGTACTGTCACTGACCTGAGTGTTCCCCAATCCTAAGTAAGATTTAAGTCCAGGATTCCAGTAGCAACAATCACCACAATGCAAACAACAGGCAGAACATGTTTTATTAACTAACAGATCACTTCACTAATACCCTCACAAAATGATATACCCAGAGTTTAAAAAAACAAAGTAATATAGACAGGCTTACAACCCAATCAGCAGTTGGGGACCCCTTTGCAGCTGTGGGCTTCAGCTGGGGAGTTATGTCCTCTGAGGCACCCTCCAAGGTCCTAAGGTGAAGTAGAGAGGGATCATCTTTTAGACTAGGCTGTAGGTCCCTAATGATCTGTTGCAGAGGTCTGACTTGGGGGTTGTTACAGACCATTATTCACAGGGAGCAGTCATCAGGCCCTCTCCTGGTCACTTAAACTGCCTGCTGGGGGTGTTGCTTCCCACCACCTTTATCCTACAAGCTAACACCTAGATAACTACCTGTTTCCTACATAGTCTGGCAGAGTGGAAATGTGTTGGGGGGGGGACCTACATTGCGCACTATTGTTACACTGTCACGAAATCTTCTATTTGCCCTACACCAGCTGGTCGCATGTTGCTACAGTCCCTCCACTCAGTCCACCCCCAGGTCTGTCTGCCTGCCTGCCTTTGGAGCCCACCCGCAGGGGCATCCAGTCCTTAGCCTCCCCCAGCACGACCTGGGCCCACTAACAGGAAGCTGGGGGGGCCTGCATGGGGCCTGGCATTTGGCATGTTCTGGGGGTGGCCCGGTTCACCCTGCCCCCCTATGCTGTGGCAGCCTGCAGGGTGATGGGGCAGGGGCTCTGGGGACACAGCTGGCTGGTGCTGCAGAAGGTGGGGGAGAGGGCAGTAGAGGGGCTGAGGGCCAGTGCTGCTCCCCTGCTGTGGGAGGCAGCCAGGGGGCCTGTGTGACCCCTGGCTGGCTGGTTTGGAGCCTGGGAGCTGGGATGCAGGCAGGCTGCTGACAGTGGGCAGTGGTAGCGCCCGCTCGGGAAGGGGCCAAATTTTGGAGAGCTGCAGGGTCCCTCTTTAGGCAGAGGGCTGGGGGTGACTGCACCTGCCTTAATCCAGTCCTGGGGCAACTGTGGCCCAACCCATGTGTGATTGAGCCCCAGACAAGCTTCTTGGATCCCCTCTGTCCACAGCCAGTCAGGTCTCTGCTACGGTGGAGTCTCCTCCCATCCAGCACCCAGGTCTCCCAACTCCAGGCTCAGAGGGTCCGATCCTTGCTCTGTCTGGTCTCCCTTGGGGAGAGGGTTTTCCTCCCTCCAGGAGGGTCCCAGCCGTCCCAATCAGCAGCGACTCTCAGCCAGTGTGGCAATCAGAGGGTTTATTAGCAAACCAGTTCATACAGCAGCAAGGACAGTTGGTATCAGCATCATCAGAACAACCCAAAGTGAAACCCCCAGGGGATTAGGGCTACACCCCGGGGCAGGGTCCTGTCTCTTGGACCCTCCATTTCCCTCCAACCCTCCTTCCCCTTGGTCCTTTGTTCCCCTGCTTGCTATGCCCACCTCTCCGCCCCCTGGTCCAACCAGCTGAATCCAGTGTGACCAGTGGGGGGGTCCCAGTTACAGGCTCCCTAAACACTACCCCCCTGCCCCCTAGTGGCTCTACCTCATATCACCCTCCTGTGTTCCATCACCTGAATAGAAAAGAAAGAGGGTCAACACCCGTGTCTTCCCTTAGTAACCTAGCAGAGGGTTCCCACTTCTCCACACTATGTCTATGGCAGCCTCTGTATCTGGGCCTCCCCCATAGACTCCAAGGTCAGATGAGACCAACATGATCATCTAGTGAGGCTGATCTGCACAATGCAGGCCACAAAAACCTCATCCACCTCTTCCTGTAATAAACCTCTACCCTCGATTGAGTTATTAGTCCTCACATCGTGGTTTAAATGCTTTGAAGTACAGCACTTGCATCAGCTTCTGGAGAAGGTGAAAAACCCCCAGCGCCCCAAGCAATCTGCCCGGGAGGGGGGGAATTCCTTCCTGACCCCCCCCCCATACATGTTGATTGGTGAAACGCTAGCTCAAGGGTCTCAAACACACGGCTCACGGGCCAAATGCGGCCCCTAAAGCTATTTCATGTGGCCCGCAATGACACTATTGTTACTGATATTTGCAATAGCGTTGTATGAAAAGGTTTCAGTGGTGTGGCCCTTGGGCTAACATACTGGTCCTTATGCAGCCCTCTACAAGTCCTCATGTGGCCCTCATGGTGATCTGAGTTTGAGCCCCCTGCCCTAGCGTGTGTGGCCAAGTAGCACCAGTCAGTCACCGAAGAGAGCCTTCGCTGTAATGACTTAGACCCCAGCCCAGCCAACCTCCTGTCCCGAGCCACTGGCATATCCACCACCATCAGGCAAAACTCAGTCACCTGCTAACTAGGTTGTCTCATCCCTCCACAAAGTGATCGCGCTTAGATCAGCAGTCAGTTATGGTTTTTGCTCTCACAGCTTTCCTTGGAAGGCTATTCCACAACTTCACTCTGACAGTTAGAAACCTGCTTCTAATGTCAAACCTACATTTCCTGATAGATGGTTTGTATTCATTTGTTCTAGTGGTCACATTGGTGCCATAAGCAAATAATTCCTCTCCCTCCCTGTTATTTATCCCTCTGATGTATTTATAGAGTGCAGTCATAGCTCCCCTCAGCCGTCTTTGGGTGAGGCTAAACAAGCCACACTCTTTGAGTCTCTTCTCATAAGGCAGGATGCCCATGCCGCAGACCATCCTTGCTGCCCTTTTCTGCAACCATTCCAGGTTGAATTCATTTGTATATACATGAGGGACCAGAACCGCATGCAATATTCCAGCTTGGGGGGGGTGGGGTGTCACTGGCACCGTGTATAATGGCACTAATACCGCTCTATCTCTGCTGCAAATACGTCTTCTGCTGTATCCTAGAACCACATTAGCTTTTTGTGCCCACAGTCACAGTGCACTGGCCACTCATAGTCATCCTATGATCAACCAATGCATCTGGGGCCTTGTCCGCCTCAGCCTTGTCCAACTGATGCATCCCCAACTTACGGGGGGGGGGGGGGGGGCTTGTTATGTGTCCATAAAAGCATGACCCTGCATGTCCTATTATTAAATTTAAGTCTATTCATGATACTCCAGTTTATGAGGGCGGCTAGATCTTTATATAGGCCCTCCTGATCCTTGTCTGTATTGGCACTACTCCACCCCCCCGCATGCCCCCCCAACTCGGTGTCAGCCACAGATGCTATGAGCACAGTCTCACTTTTGTGCCATGGTCAGTAATAAAACGGGTAAATAAGATTGGTCCCAAGACTGTGTCACGGAGAACCCAGAAAAGCCTCTTGGATCCCCTCTGTTCACAGCCCACCAGGACTCTGCTACGGTGGAGCTTTCTCCCATTCACCAGGGTCTCCACGCTACCTGTAGCCAGCTTCCCAAATCCAGGCCCAGAGAGTCCGATCCTTGCTCTGTCTGGTCTCCCTTGCGGGGGGTTCCTCCCCCTAGGATGGTCCCAGGCGTCCCAATCAGCCGTGACACTCAGCCAGTGTAGCAGTCAGAGGGTTTATTAGCAATCCACTTTGCACAGCAGCTAGGACAGTTGGCTCTCAGATCACCTAGGAGGGCAGATAGTAAACCCCCAGGACAAGCCCCGGAGGTCCTGCCCCTCCGACCTCCATTTTCCTTCCTCCCCTCTCTCCTCTTTGTTCTCCTCTCTATCCAGCTGCCCTGCCCCTGGTCTAAACCGGCCACAACCTGTCACCCCCAGGGGGTCCAGGTAAGGTCCCACTAAAGCCTCTTCCCCCCTAGTGGTACCTATAGTTATCACACCCCTGTGTCCCATCACCAGAATACCATCACCAAAGAACAGGAACAGAAAAGAAGAACCACAGTAGCCCAAGAGGTTTTCTTACTTCATCACACCTCTTCCCCCCTAGTGGTACCTATAGTTATCACACCCCTGTGTCCCATCACCAGAATACCATCACCCAAGAACAGGAACAGAAAAGAAGAACCACAGTAACCCGAGAGGTTTTTCTTACTTCATCACAGACTGATCCCTGAGGAGCTGCATGGGTAATGTCCAGCCAGGTCAACAGGGCACCCTTCAGTCTGAGATGCTGTAACTGCCCCTTTATCCTGGTCTTTATTCACCTTTCTATTTTCATGTGCCTCTCCATGTTGTCTAGTTTGACTACTAATGCCCTATGTGGCACTGTATCAAATGCCTTGCTGAACTCTGGGTACATTAGCTCCACTGCATTTGGCTAAAATATTAACTTCTCAAAAAACCAGGGAATCAGTGGGCTGGCACAATTTCCATTTGTAAAGCCGTGTGGTATTTTATCCCAGTTACCGTTAACCTCATGAGCCTTAAGTAGTTTTGCCATCAAAATTTTATCCCAGATCTTGCATACCGAAGGCCAAACTAACAGGCCTGTAGCTATCTGGCTCACTTTTTAGTCCCTTGCGTGAAACAGAACCCATAGTAGCAATTCTCCAATTGTACAGTACAACACGGGCGTTTACTGACGCATTTAAAAGCCTTGCCAATGGGCTGGCAATTTCATGCGTCAGTGCCTTTAATATCCTTGCATGGTGATTATTCAGCCACCCCAACCACCCCCCCACCGCCCCCGTTTAGTCACAGTAAGCAGTTCGAGTTTGGCTTCTATCTTGGCTATGGGGATTTCCACCGCCATGTCCTCATTCCCATTAGCTAGCTTATCGCTTTTCCCAAGGTCGTCATTAAAAACAGAGGCAAAGTACTCAGGTAGCTCTTCAGCCATGTAGCATGCCTAGCTTTTTCCTTGATGCCAGCCCCCCCCACCCCATCCTCCGTGGTTAGCGTCCCACTTCTTGCTTTGTTTTCTTCCTGTGTAGCTGGTTAAAGAACCTTGTGGGGGGGGTCCACCCCCCCCCCATTATCACAGCAGTCTGCACAGTGGCAGGGGCTGCAGCTGGGTGGTGCTGCTGTGGGGTGGGGGCATAGGTCAGTGCTGCTCAGGGGCTGCGGGAATGCCCCATAGACTGGTGCTGCTGTCATAGTGGTGGTGGTTGGGGGGGGCAGTCTGGAGCAGGTCTGCCTTGCCCGCAGGCTGGCTGACTGGTCTGGAGTAGACCAGCCAGCGAGGCGGCTGAGCAGGCAGGGAGCAGTGGCTGGGCTGCCGGCCACTCAGGCCAGGGGTGGTTTGGGGTGGGGGTGGGGGCACAGGGCCTTTCCTTAGACTGGGACCCGGGGGGGGCTGCAGCCCCTGGCTTTAGCTGACCCTGTACTGCACTAGAGCCACAGAGATGCCAACACAGGAACCATGGCCCCAAGCTCTTGGGCTGACACCCGCATGATGCCCACATCACATGGGGCAGGCCTGTGCCCTTGGCGCTGCCCTGGGTGTGCCAGGTGGGTGGCACGGACCTCCAAAATGCAGAGGGATGGTTGGTAGAAGTCTGGGGACACCAACAGCTGGGGGCAGAGGCAGCTTTTGGGGTAAGCAAAGCAGGCAGTCACATAGGGCCCAAGCAGTAAGGGGGCCCTGTTGTGCCCCCCCGCGTCACCTACCCTAGCACTTGCCAGGTAGTGGGGGAGCAGGGGCCTGTGGCGTGCCAGGGCCAGAAGCTGCGCTGCCCACCTGGCAGCTCTGCAGGGGGGTTGGAGCAGCGCTCCCCACCTACCCCCAGCCAGCTGCACCTCCCCAAGGGTGCTGTGGCTTGCTGTGAGTGGGGCTCCCTGGAGCGACCTGCCCAATGCAGGGCCTGGGGGTGAGATGGCCTCTGTTCAGGCCTGGGGGGTGAAGTGGCCTGAACTCTTCAAAGCACGCCTCTCCAAGGGACCCCACTCCCAGCTAGCCACAGTGCCACACTGGCTGCTCTCCTGCCCCTGGGGGGTTGCAGCCATCTGTGGGTAGGCGGGGAGCGCGGCTTCGCTCTGCTGCAGCGACCAGCCGGGCAGGCGGGTGGCACAGCCTCTGGCCCCGGCACCCCATGGCCCCCCCCACGCTTCCCCCCATGAGAGCTGGGACTGTGGGGGGTTGTTAGGGTGCTAGCAGGGCCTGGGGCGCCAGTGAGGGTGGCATTGGGGGCCTATAGGGTGCCCCATAATGGTTCTTTGCCCAGGGCCCCCAGTTGCTTAGTGCTGCCTCTGGCAGGAGGGGGAGGGCACATCTCAGGGGTTATATGTAGGGTCCTTAATCCAAAAGATGTTAGACACACACTGAGAAGCCCAAAAGCGCATGGCTTTATTAGGAACAAAATAAAGACCCATCCCGACTGTTTTTTTTAAACTCCCTCTGCTACTATGGCAATTCAGTACAGCACATAGTCCTGCCTCCCCCCATCCCCCTGCATAAGCTAAGGACTGTACTGCAAAATGAAGGTTGACTGCCTCATGTCCAAGCTAAACCCCGGGGATTATTCTGTCCCTTAACAAGGGCTTGCCTGGTGCCGCTAGCTAATGATCCAGTTGCTGAGGAGGCCATCTCTAGGGGGATTACAGTGGACTTCCACTGTTTTCACACTGGGATGTATTAGTGGTGCTGGTGTGATAACTGGTTCAGAAGTTGCTCAGCTGGTGGAGATGTTGTAGTCAGTTGAAGAGGGATGGAAGCTGTGTGAATTGGTGAGGGTGATGGAACAGGAGATTCAGAAACAGGTGACTCTTGACTTGGTGGTATCTCCCCTATAATGGTGGGCTCCAGCAGTTCAGTTGGCGATCTAGCCTCAGGGCCTGTTTCACCTGACAGCAGCTGATCTACATACTGCTGCCAAGTGAGACGTCTGCTGTCTGGACAGTAGGAAACTGATCCGGCTGGATGTTGCCTTCAGAAGCATAGTTTTAAGCTAGGCTGGGCTGTCCAAGACTGAAGGTTCAATCTTTTGGTCTGAGCACACCTGATGACGTGGTTCTGCTGTTGGCCTAGTTCAAATTGTCATGTCTCAGGTGGTTTCAGCAAATCAAAGCAAGTACACACCTGTCATCCCATCATTAGGAAAGCTGGGGACACGGTCATTACCCAAGGAGTGTTTAATCTATTACTTAGGCAACTCAATACACTATGGGGCACCCCCCCCCAAGGACTGGCGCAGGGAGGTGAGCCTGTGGCCAGTCCAGCAGATGCCCTGGGGGACACCTCACCCACGTTTTCCAAATGACTGGGCAGGGTCTGGGCTGCAGTTGAATTCCCAGCCCAGCCCACTCAGCTTCTCCAAATCCAGCTGGCCTGGGATATTGTAGACTGAGCCCCACTGCAGCACAGGGGCAAGTCCAGGGACAGCTCCATTTACCCAGGCTCTTCCAAAACAGACTGGTCACCCCCCAGGAGCCCCCTCCTCTTGCCCACCCTGTCAGTCTGACCCAGCCTGGAGGTAGCCTGTAGTGGGGCCACTTGCCTTACAGCACCCTGCAGGCAGGGGAGACCTGAACCTGCACCCTCGGTAAGGTCAGCCAGCACCCATGTGGAGCCATTTAACCATCTCAGAACCAGGCTGGCTCAGGAAGCAGGATTGTGTCCACACTGGCATATCCCCCCACAGCTGGGGTGGGGGAACTCCTGGGGTCCATTCCTCTTCATTGAGGCGTCAGCCCCCCTCACTTAGTGGGTAACAGCTGAGTGGTGCTCTCAGGTCCTGAGCGGGGAAAGCCAAGGGGTCAGTTGGTGCTGGCCCAGGGTCAGCTCTCAGTACCCTCCAGCGTGGCTATGAATGATGAGTGGTGACCCAACCCTGCCATGCAGGCCCGGCCTAGCCAAGAGAGCTGGGTCCCACCCCACAGTCAGTCTGCAGAGCTGCTGGGACCCAGTGGAGATACTTCAAGGCAGGAGTATTGTTCCAAAAAACCAACTCAGGGCAGAGGCCCCAACCCCAACATCCCCTTCCCACCACCTGGCATAGCACTAGGTCTCCCCATGCCCAGGCTGCCCATGGTCCCCCCCACCCAACTCCAGGTCTCTGTACCCAGCTATGCCCACACCTCTTCCCCATGCAGCCAAGCCCCTTCCTTCTCTCTCCCTAACTCTGGAGGTCCTCCCCCATCTTTGCTGGATCAGGGGGAGCTACAGCTTTTACATTCCCTGTCCTGCTCCACTCTTGGCCGCGTGCCTGGGCGCACAGCAGGGTGGGAGATATACCAGTCCCAGCTCCCCAGTGTGGCTCCAGGCACGCCCCAGCACATTCAGGGCCCAGGCTCCATGTGCCCCATGGCAGCAAAGCCACTGCTTTGGGGACTTTCTCTAGGTGTGTGTGTCTGTTTCCCCACATTACTCTATGCTGGTGCTGGGACTCAGGTGCATAATCTGTGTAGAGACAACTAGAGGGCAGAAGGACCTTCCCCAACCCCATGTATGCGTACTGGGTCAGGACCTCACCTCTGCCCCAACCAGCTGTACATGTAGGGGCAGGTGACGATCAGGTGAGTGGCCACTTAGCCCAGGGAAAGAGACAAAGGATTGGGAGTGGCTAAGACCCAAGTCTGGGGGTTACTGGGGGAAAAGTGGCAAGTCCCTAAGGACAGGCTGGCAGAGACGAAACTCTGAGAAGGGGCATCCTGAGGTAGTCACTGCTGTAACTTCTAATTAGGCTGCTGGCAAAGTCCTTCTAAGTCAAGGGTCTCAAATTATCACGAGGGTCACATGAGAACTAGAATGTTAGCCCGAGGGTGGCACTACTGAAACCTTTTCAGACAACAATATTAAAAATATTGGCAACAATAATGTCATCACAGCCCACAAAAAATAGCTTTAGGGGCCACATGTGGGCTGTGTGGTTTGAGACCCCTGGATCTAGGCTGTGATCCTGAGAACCAATAAATCCTTCAGACTGGCTGGTGATCACTCTGGCTCCAGAGGTGGGGGCACGGCCCTTTGGGGCACGGTGGGACTCCCCAGAACGCAGATGGGCAGTCTCCCAGACAAGTAGTTTCTGATGGAGCAGGAGTGCTAAACCCTTGGGGGTGTGGGGAGAGCTTGAGGATGGTAGACCCCTCCTAAAGGTGCTTTCATCCTGTCTGGCTGTGCTGAGGAGTCCAGAGCAGAGGTGAACTCTGAGAACCCATCACAGATAGGGGTTGGACCCTCCCAGGCTGGATTTGGGGCTGGCTACATGGGAGTGGAGACCCAGATGGAATGGGTCAGACTCCACCATGGCGGAGACCTGATCCACAAGATGAGGGGTTCCCAGCATGATTCCTGTGAAGCTCTGTCACAGCTGCCCCCCAAATCCTCGAGTCTCTAGAGCTGGGCCCAGCCCCGCCTCTCCCCCCACAAAACACAGAGCGGGAGCTGGCGTTGGTGCCACACAGTTTGCAAGATTCAACAACAGACACCAAACCAAAACTTAAAACTGGCCCCCGCTTTGCCCCCCCTCTACCTTGCTTGTGGGCATGGCACCTCATCCATGGTTCTGCCATGGGGTAGCAGCAGCTGCCCCCACTGCAGCACAGAGCTGGGGAGGGGGGCAGGCTGGTGTCCTGGGAGGTAGCTCGCCTTGGCTGGAGCACCTAATTACAGCACGCAATGCTGCGCCAGACTGGCCCAGCCCAAGGGAGCCACACTGCAGGCTGCACCGCCTCCATCCATGAACGGGTGGGTGCGGCTGGTAGGTGCCAGTGACCCTTGTGCCCAGCCAGGAGCCACACTCACACGAGTTTCCTGGGCCAGGACACACCTCGCCCATGACCCAGCTCATCCTCACCCTGTGCAGCAGAAACAGCACCACGGCCATGCCCAAAGGACCCCCATTGCCCCCCCTGCCCCAGGAGCGTGCTGAGGGCTCTGAAAGGAGCCGGATAACGCAGCAGGAAGGGGTGGGGGAGGGTGGCTCGCCCATCAATGCCAGGGCAGCAGAGTCCAGCCACAGCACTGTCCAAAGTCCCCTAGCACCAGCCTGTGCTCACAGCCCCTTCCCAGGGGCCGCCGGCAGCTTCTCGGTGCCGTGGTCCTTGCTCTCCGTGTCAGAGTCTGACGCCTCCCCAGCCTGCTGCTGTTGCCACATCCCGGCATAGACACCGCTCTTCTGCAGCAGCTCCTCGTGCCTGCGGGAGAGCCAGACCTAAGCAGGGGTACAGTTCTGGCCCACCCAGGCCCTGCCATACCCTGGCCACCGCCCAGCCCCAGACAGGCGCTAGCTACCCCCTTCCCACTGCAGACTCCACCCAGCCCAGCGTGCATTGCAGCAGCTGCATCGGGCCCTTTGCAGAAGCTCCCTGGATGTGAAGCTGCAGCAATCCCCCAGGCCAGATGCTGGCAGCCAGCCCAGTGCCAGGAAAGAGCAGCCAGGCGCTCGATGCCAGGCCCTGGGTCAGAGCTCCTGGCTCTTGCTGTGTCCATACAATACCTGCCACGTTCCACAATGCGCCCATCCTTGAGAACCAGGATTTGATCAGCATTAACGATCGTGGAGAGCCTGCGATGAGGAACACAGCACATTACTCAGGTGTGAGAAACCCAGCACCAGGAAGCTGCCGGCAGTAAGCCCCAGGGGCAGGGCTGACAGCAATAGCTACACCTCAAGGAGGCAGTCGCTCAAGGGGGGAAGGGGAAGGCCCAAGGGAGTGAATGGAAAGCTGGCTGTGAGCTCTCCTGCAAAAAGATGGTTACTAACTTTGTTGTTCTTTGAGCTGCACTGCTCATGTCCACTCCATTTAGGTGTGCATGCGTTTCATGCACAACCGCCAGAAAATTTTTCCCCTAGCAACCCCAGAAGGCTGGACCCAGAGCCCTCTGGAGTCACGCATCTATAGTGCTCCTTATAAGGGCTCACTGACCTTCCTTCTGTTAGTTCCTTCTTGCTGAGGATCCAATAGAGGGGTAGGTGGGTGGGTTTGAGTGGATGTGCACAACACATCTTGAAGGAGGCCAGTTTACAGAAGGTTAGCAACCATCTTTTCTTCAAGTGATTGCTCACATCAACTCCAATTAGATGATTCCCAAGCACATGCTGGTGGTGGGGTCAGAGGTTACTGAGACATCAGTTTCAGCACAGCTCTGCCGACTGCTGCATCCTCCACCGTGTGTTGGGTGATTGCATAGTGGACCTTGAATGTGTGGATGGCAGACCACGTTGCTGCCCTACAGATGTCCTGAATGTGAACTCAAGCAGCAAATGCAATGGAGGCAGCCTGGGCTCTTGTCAAATGAGCCGTGACTTGTGGTGGTCTGTTTGCTAAGGTGTAGCATGTCTTAATGCAAGATGTAATCCAGGAGGATATACTCTGCAATGATACAGGGAAGCCCCTTATTTTGTTGGCTACCACTAAGAATAGTTGAGGAGTCTTCCTGAATAGTCTTGTTCTATCAATATAGAAGGCAAAGACCCTTCTTACATTCAGGGAGTGTAAGGTGTGGTCCCGGTCAGAGGTGTGAGATTTTGGATTAAAAAATGGTAGAAAGATGTTCTGATTTATGTGGAGGAGTGAGATCACTTTAGGCAGAAATGATGGATGTGGCGGAGGCATACTTTATCTTTAGAGAATACGGTATACAGTGGTTCTGAGGTGAGTGGTCACAGCTCAGAGACTCTCCTAGCTGAGGTGATTGCCACCAAGAAAACCACTTTTCAGGAGAGAGATAACTCCGAGCAAGTAGCTAACTGCTCAAAGGGGGGCCCTGTTAGTGTGGACACCACCAGGTTAAGGTCCCGCTGAGTTACCAGCTTTAAGGTCTGTGGTAACCTCCTATTCAGCCCTTTAAGGAAACAGCGTATTATGGAGTTAGAGAACACTGAGCTGCCCTCTATTTGGTTATGAAATGCAGAGATGGCCGCCAAGTGTACATTAAAGGATGATATGGATAAGCCTTCATGCTTGAGGTGTAGTAGATAGTCCAGAATGGAAGGTATGTTCATATTAACAGGAAGGATCGATTTCTGGTGACACCACAGAGAGAATCGTTTCCATTTTGCCAGGTAAATAGACCTTGTAGAGCAGTGTTTCCAAAGTTAGGAGCAGGACCCAGTACTGGGTCACAGATCCTCAGGCACTGGGTTGTAGCACGCCCCCACCGCTGCCACCACCAAAAGATTGGAATGCATTGCTCAAAGCTGTAATTAGTTGTGGGCATGAATGTTTTTTCTCAACTGGGTCCTGAGAAAAAAAGTTTGAAAACCACTGTCATAGAGGGCTTTCTGTGTTCCAGTAGCATCTCCCTAACTTGTTGTGAACACTGTAGCTCCTGATTATTCAGCCATGGAGTTTCCACGCTGTTAAGAGGAGGGTCTGGAGGTCTGGGCACCTCTGTAGGCCTTGGTTCTGGGTGAGTAAGTCCAGGTGTAAAGGTAGGGTAAGTGAAGCGGCCATGAGGAGGTCCATCAGAATGGAGCACTAATGTTGATGGGGCCATGCTGGCACTATTAGATCAGTGATGCATTGTCTTTCTTTACTTTTGACAGGACTTTGTGGACGAATGGGAAAGGACGGACCACGTACAGAAGCTGGCCCCCCCACGTCACATGGAAGGTATCCTCTAAAGGGCCTTTGCTGAGGCCTTGGAAGGAACAGAATCTTTCACACGTTGTCCCTTGTTGTGAAAAAATCCAGTTAGGTTGTACCCCACCTCTAGAAAATGGTAAGTAACACATCTTGACCGAGTGAGCGCTTGTGAGGTAGCATGGTCTGGCTGAGGGAGACTGCTAGGGTGCCCTGTGCTCCAGGGAGGTAAGATGTCTCCAGGTGAATTCCTAGGGGAATGCAGAAGTGCCATAGGCGTAGGGCCTCCTTGCAGAGTGTGGGAGAATGGGCCCCTCCTTGTTTGTTTATGTAGATGTAGTGGCAGCATTGTCTGTTTTTACTGCGACATTTCATCCCACCAGCTGATCCTTGAACGTCTGGCAAGTTTATCTGACTACTCGTTAACTCCCTGACATTGATATGTGTAGTCTGGTCTTTCTCTGAGCAGTGACCCTCAGTTCTTGCGTGGCCAAGGTGGACCTCCCATCCCAGATCCAACGCATCTATAACCAGCGTTACTGAGGGATGGATTTTTGAGAATAGGACCTCAGCACAAATCAGCTCCCAATCTGTCCATCACTGGAGGACCTTCAGAACAGCTTTTGGTACTGAGACCACTTGGTCTGAAGAATCCATGGAGAGATGATAGACTGAGGCCAGCCAAAGCTGCAGTGGTCTCAGGTGTAGCCTAGTATTTGGACCATTTGGGTACAAACAGCAAAGTGACCTAATAGTCTTAGGCACATCCAGACCATGATCATGGGGTGGCAAGACCAATCGTCCATCATCGTAACAATGCTCTGAAAGCGGTTGGGTGGGAGCGAGGCTGCAGCAGTGGTTGAATTCAGTATCGCTCCTATAAATTCTGTCTTCTGGGTGGGTATCACAGTTGATTCCTTTACGTTTATCAAGAGGCCAAGCTCGTTGAACACAGGGCTTCAGAGAGCTACATGGGTGCCTACCTGCTCCTTGGAGCCTCCCTTCACTAAGCAGTTGTCGAAGTATGGGAAGATGTGCACTCAATGCCTCCTGAGAAAAGCAGCCACTACAGCCATACAGTTTGTAAAGACTCTGGGGGCCATTGATAGTCCAAATGGAAGGACAGTGAATTGAAAATGTTTGTTGCCTATTACAAATCTCAGAAACCGTCTGTGCCTCGGGATCATTGATTTGTGGAAGCAGGCATCCCTGAGGTTGAGGACAGTGTACCAATCCCCTGGGTCTAGGGAGGAAACAACCGTGACTCAGGAAACCATGTGAAACATCAGTTTCTTTATGAATTTAAGTTTCTGAGGTCTAGAATGGGTCTGAGATCCTCTTTGGCTTTTGGGATTAGGAAATATTTTGAGTAGAAGCCTCTCTCTTTTAGCTCCCTGGAGACCTCTGTGATGCTGTTGGGCTTTAGAGAATAGTTTATTATTATTTTTCATATTAATATTTCATAACTGCAATAAACCGTATGAGATGTGTCATATTCAGTGCTGAGAGAAAGCGTGTAATCTGCTAGGAATGATTCCATGGTTTATGTTAGGTGTCACATCTGTATTAGAAGTTAGCAACAGGTTTGTTCTATTTATGTTGCAAGTTATTAGATACTGAGACACTCCCAGGTCTACAAACCATTGTTTCCTTAATGGCCCATTAAGGAAGCTCCCAGGTATAGAGGGCCCAGGAAGAAACCCGTTGAACCACTAGGACTTGCCCATGTGACTCAACTCCATTTCAAACTGCAAAAAGCTCCACACAGCATAAGGAAGGCCAGAGGTGATAAAAGGCAGCAGCACCAACTCCATTTTGCCTTCAGTCTCCAGTCTGCAACCAACATACATCTCTGGAACTATTCCTCTGAGACTGAACGAAGGACTGAGACCCACCCAGATGCTGGTTGCCTACCAGAGGAATTGGACTAACCTGCAAACTACAAATTCTTCAAGCACTTGCTTTCTATGGACTCTAAATCATTTGTATGGATGTGATTCACTTTGACCCTTTAACATCTCATGTTTTCTTTTATATTAAACCTTTAGTTGTAGTTATTAAAGGATTAGCTGGCAGCGTGGTATTTTGGGTAAGATCCAAGCCTATATTGTTCTGGGTGATGTGGCTGGCCCTCTGGGGTCAGGAGAATCTATTTCTTTAAGAGATCCAGTGGCTAGGTGGGGACCAGAGGAGCTGATGTGCTGTGAAGGTGACTGTTTCTATTGTGTTATGCTTGGTGATGACCAGAGTGGGGAATCAGAAGCATGTTTTGTTACCGACTAGGAGACCCGTCAGTGGTTTGGGGGTTTGGCCCCTGATTTTGCAGCTCGCCCTGATTTTAGCACATTCAGGAGGTTATCCCAGGAGGCCCAGGTCACACCCTTTTCCACTGCTCCTAGGGCCAGGAGCTGTTGTGCCTCCTCAAGAAGGAGCTGTTTGTGAGAAGGGTCCCTGAGGAGGGACAGGGAACAGGAGCGGGGCAGGGTAGGAGTGTGGGATAGTGTGGAACTGGATAAAATAACCCAGTTCCACCAAACGTAGTACCCGTTTGTCCAAAGTGATTCAGGACCATGCAGGGTAGAAGTGGGCTAAGTGGTTGTAAAATAGAGGGAAATTGATACTCTGTCCTTGGGTGTCTCTTCAAAGGTTCTCTTTGGGCCCCCTGAGATTGTTTCGAGGGGCCTTCATTTTTATGTACGAAAAATATGGTCTTTGCCTATTATTGTTTGCACTGCCATTCCTGCCCCATCTGCGACCCGAGTCCTGTCTCTGATGTTGTTGATACACTCGAGGAGGGGGTTAAGGCTTCTTTGGGTGGCTGGCGTGTGCATTCCCAAGGATTTAAGTGTAGCCCTGGATTCTTTTAGGCTGTGTTATTTTGAGTCTGTTTGGTCTGAAAATAAAGATTGACCTTCAAAGGGTAGGTCTTGGACTGTTTGTTGAACCACATATGGGAGGCCTGATGTCTGCAACCAGGAGCTGTGTCACATAGAAATACCCAAGGCCATATCTCAGGCCGCTGCGTCGCCCGCGTCTAGGGTTCCTTGAACGGAGACTTTTGCCAACACTTTGCCCTCATCCAGTACGGCAGTAAACTCTTTTTTGGAGTCTGAAGTATTTCTCCATGGAGCCCCAGGTGTTGTCAGTATTGCGACTTAGGACGGCCTGTTAGCTGGCCACCTTAAGTTGAAGGCCTCTGGTGGAGTACACCTTCCTACCATAAAGGTTTGTTTTCTTAGACTCTTTGTCCTTTGGAGTTGATGCCTGAGCTCCCTGTCTTTCCTTCTCATTCGCTGCTGTGACTGCCAGAGATCCCAGGGAGGGATGAGTATATACGAACTGAAAACCTTCTGTTTGACCCTTTTGGCCGTCGAGGTCACAAAAGATGGGGTTTGCCATATTGCCTTCATGGTCTTGTTTAGAGTTTTAATAAGTGGCAAAGCAACTTGAGTCACAGGGGATAAAATATCTAACTGAGGTGTCAGTGACCAACCTCTATCCTTTCTATATTTTTTCTTCGGTATTGATGACTGAGAGCGATACCTTGGAGTGGTCTTTCCTATCGGTGACTTCCAGTGCTGCTAGTCTTTAGGGTCTTTTTTCAGTGCTGCATCCCTTATGGGTGCTGGGGCACTTTTTGCTGATGCTGCACTCGTGGCCAGCTCTGAAGAGCCTGTTGACGGTCTGAGTGACTCTTCCACGAGGAAGAATTTTCGTCTCTGTGATCTGTCCTTTTGCGTGCATGGACGAAAATTTTTACAGAGCTTGCACTTATCTTTTAGATAGGCTTCTCCCAGGCACTTTAGGCAAGTAGAGTGTGGGTCACTTTTTGGCATCAGCTTTTTACAAACCGATGCCAAAAAGATGCTTAAAGCCCGGAAACCCAGGCTTGCCCCAGTTCTGGGAAAACTGTTAGCTAACCCTTAAGGGGAGAGCTAAATACCTAATGTTAACCAACATTAACAACTAATTTTAACAATAAAACAGAACAAGAACTGAACAAGAACTAGATTTGTTAGAGGAGATCTCTTGAGAACAAGAAAACGCTGATTCCCAACTAGCTGTCACAGGCATTAAGAAGGAACTGGCAAAGGGAAGGTCAGTGAGCCCTTATAAAGAGCGCTATAGATGTGTGACTCCAGGAAGCTCCGTGTCCAACCTTTTGGGGTTGCTAGGGTGTGATGAAGTAAGAAAACCTCTTGGGCTACTGTGGTTCTTCTTTTCTGTTCCTGTTCTTTGGTGATGGTATTCTGGTGATGGGACACAGGGGTGTGATAACTATAGGTACCACTAGGGGGGGAAGGAAGATGGAGGTCGGAGGGGCAGGACCTCTCGGGCTCGTCCTGGGGGTTTACTGTCTGCCCTCCTGGTTGATCTGAGAGCCAACTGTCCTAGCTGCTGTGCAAAGTGGATTGCTAATAAACCCTCTGACTGCTACACTGGCTGAGTGTCACTGCTGATTGGGACGGCTGGGACCCTCGTGAAGGGAGGAACCCCCCCAAGGGAGACCAGACAGAGCAAGGATCGGACTCTCTGGGCCTGGATTTGGGAAGCTGGCTACAGGTAGCGTGGAGACCCTGGTGAATGGGAGAAGGCTCCACCGTGGCAGAATCCTGGTGGGCTGTGAACAGAGGGGATCCAAGAGGCTTTTCTGGGTTCTCCGTGACATAGGGGAAAAATCTTCCAGCGGTTGTTCACAAGGTGCGCACACACCTAACTGGAGTCAATGTGAGCAATCACTCAAAGGAGAACAAGCAGCTCCCCTCACCAGGCAACAAGAATCTGGATGGGGGGGCAGTCCTCTTGCCCCACTGTCCCATCCACAGTCTTGCTGTCTGAACCCAGAGCCATGCATAGTCCCCGGACTTGCAGTCACCCACCCCATGCCTGCTCCCACTGTAGGATCAGGCCAAAAACGTGAATGTGCTGAGAACCTGAAACTAGGGTTGGCAGTAAGTACCCAGGGCTGGGATGCAAGCGTCCAGCACCCACTCACCCCAGTAAGAGCCACAGACCACCCAGACCCTTGTTCCCCCACAAGCATCACAGCCCTTGACAGCAAGATGCCACCCATCCATCATGGATATGACTCCCTGCCATGGCCCTGCCCCTCCTGCCAGTCCAGGGCTCGGGGCATCTTGTCCCCACAGGGCAGAGACCACAGATCCGCCTGGCACCCCTCTGCCCATAACTCCTTGCCAACATCCCGTGTTCCAGCTCTGTGGGCACTAGGGTAGCCAGGCCCAGCAGCTCGTGGGGTGATGCACCCACCCCACCCTGGGCCAGCACCTGCAGAAGGGCGAGGCCAGAACGAAGGGCATGGCCAAGGCAGGTTTATGGATTATCGGCTGCAGGATCAAAGGCCTGGCTCTGCCCACCCCAGCGCAGCCCACGTGTTTTTCACAGGGGTGGGGGGAGTCACAGATGGGCTTTGACCACCCTGCTCCGACACATACAGGAGACTCCAGCGTATGCGGGGCTCTGGGCAAAGCTGATCCCCTACACCTTGGGGCCCCATGCAGCAAGGAGTGGGCAGAGGTCAGAGGGGGGTGCCCCTCAGTCAGTGCCGGCCCGTGTAGCACTGGTGCCCTGAACTATAGACAGACAAACTCCACGTCCCATCTTAGGAGTACAGTGACAGCCCCCCTCCCCGCTTTCCCCCAGGAATTCTGCCCCCCCACAGCCCTTGGACCTCCAGGGCTCCTCCCTCCCCCATGCAAAGTCCGGCCCCATCCCCACCTGTGGGCCACGACAACGGTGGTGCGGTTGGCGCAGACTTTGGCTAGCGAGTCCTGGATGTTTCTCTCCGTCTCAGTGTCCAGCGCTGATGTCGCCTGTATGCCAGGGAGGGACCAAGTGTGGGGCGCGGCTGCTGGGCCCCATCATCCCCACCCTCACCCGGCCCAGCTATGCCTGTGCCTGGCAGAAACTGCGTCCTGCCCCATCCAGCCAGGAGGACAGGATGGCTGCCACCCTGGGCAGCACTCAGGGCCCCAAGGAAGAGGGTGGAGAAGGGGGTGAGAATGAGGAGGGTGGGCAGCCGGGGGAAGAGGCAGATGATAGCTACCCCTGGGGCTTCTTTTGCTGGAGGGGAGGGAGAGGGAATTGTGAGGCAGGCGGTAAGGGGGCTCCCTAAGGGACTGAGGGAGGTCACTGTTTGCCATAGAGTGATGTGGGGCAGTGGAAGTGGGGGCAGGCTCCACTATACCTCGTCCAGCAGGATGATCTGGGGACCCTTAAGGATGGTGCGTGCAATGGCCACTCGCTGCTTCTCCCCCCCGCTCAGCTTGAGGCCTCGTTCCCCCACCTGGGTCTCATAACCTGCCGAGCACAGAGCCAGACACATGGGATCCAGCTCCCCACTGCCACGGCCCCCCCACCATGAGCATCTGCCCGTCCCAAGGCCAGCCCAGCCCCCAGCTGCTGCGCTGAGCGCTCCTGCCCCTCACCTTGTCTCCAGCGGGGGGCATTGCTGCCCTGCCCAGGCCTTGCACCTGGCCACCCCTGGACACTGCTGGTGGGGAAGGCACTGGTTAGCCAGCCCATTTACCCACCCTTTTGGGGATGCCCTCCCTTTGCCCCCCAGCTGGGCTGGGGCAGCCGGGACCCTTGGGGGACTCACCCTCGGGGAATGAGAGGATGCGGTCATGGATGTCGGCGGCAAGGGCAGCCTGGTGCACCTCCTCGTCAGAGGCCGAGGTGCGTCCATAGCGGATGTTGTTGCAGATAGAGTCGTTGAAGAGCACCGTGTCCTGGGGCACCACGCCAATGTGGGCACGTAGAGAGGCCTGCCTCACCTGCGGGGAGCCCGGCAGCCCCGTCAGAGTCCAGCACAGCACAAGCCCCGGGCACCAGGGGCAGCTGAGTCACCCTGACCCCCTTCTCCTTCGTGCCTGGCTGGACCCCTGCCCCCTCCTCAGCCCAGACTCCCCAGGGCTCTGAGTGAGTCCTTGACCCAGTCCTGTCAATCCCCAGCTCCCCCTTCCCTGTGACCCATTGCTGGGGCCCCCCGCCAGCTCCCAGTCCCTAGATCAGGCTTCCCAGGAGCTGCCCCCCCCGTCCTGCTATGGGGAGATGGAGCAGCACAGGGGAAGCCTTTCACCTGGCCCCCGACCTCAGCACTTCAAAGGCGGCTGCCCAGGCCCCCTCCCCACCTCTCACAGCTTTCCTTCCCTTTGGGGCTTCACTGAAGCCAGGCTGGGAAGAGGGGGCACAGGACAACAAGCAGCCCACAAAGCAGGTGCAGCTCCTGGGGAGCAGCACACGGCCCCCACCTGCCCTTAGCCAGAGGCACGGCTCCAAGTCGCTGGGGATGGGGGTCAAGATGGGAAAAGCTGCTCCTGGCTCCATCCCAGCACTAGGCACAGCACAGCCTGCTCTCCCCTGCAGGACCCACTCCAGAGCCTGGGGCTTTCTCACCCCCTGCAGGCTGGCACCGGCCCCTGGCACAGCTCCGGGTGCCCAAGGCCTGCACAGCCCAAGAGGTGGCCCTGTCCATGTGCAGAGCATGTGTGGCATGGGGTGAAGGCAGCTGGGGCTGCAACGGCTGGGCTGGACCCTCCCCTTGCTCTGTTCCAGAGGGGAGATGTGTTAGTCCAGTTCAGCAAAACAAACAGGGAGCCTGGGGCACTTTTAAAGACTAACAAATGTATTTGTCGCATGAGCTTTTGTGGGTGAAGTCCCACTTCATCAGATGCCAAAGACTGTGAGGGGGGCCTGGTAACCCTCAGCAAACATGCGCTGACAATTAGACAGCTGGGTTCCCCAGGACACTCTGGGAAATGGGGGACCACTGGTAGGATGAGGCCCCTACCACGGCTGGGGCCCTGAAAAGAAAGACCCAGCACGGCAGAGCTCTGCCAGCTTGAGGCCAGGTGCCCGGACACCAGCCTGGTATCAAAGTGCCTCATTCTACCTCTGGTCCTGGGCATCCCCAAAGACCAGCACACTGCCAGGGCTTCCTCACCCACATGGAGTGGGAGAACCCAGGTCAGCTGGGCACCTGCTGGAGGGGAACGCTGGGCTTGGGGGGATCAGCAAAGCATCCTGGGAAAGTATCACCCCTGCTGCCTCTGGCTAGGCAACCTTAGACCTTAATCCCCCCCCCCATGTTCGGGCATCCTGTACCCTGCCCTAGGACTACCTTGTGCCCTCCTCCCCCCAACCCGGAGTGCTGCCCACCCACCTTGGCAATGTCCTGCCCATCGATGCGGATGCAGCCGCCCCACACGTCGTAGAAGCGGAAGAGCAGGCGGATGATGGTGCTTTTCCCTGAACCGGAGGGACCCACCTGGCCATGAAGAGCACAAGCGTTAGCTGGCTCCGAAAGCACCATATGGACTGATACGAGATCTCGAGTAAAGGAAACGTTACATGGAGCAAACCCGTGTTCACAGCTCTGCCCACTGGCCCTTAACACCGCTCTACACATTGAGACGGCAAGTACAAGGGTCTGCAATGGGCAGGCTCCATATGGACCAGTCCCTAGTATCGTTCTGCACACTGGCCTGGGGCAGGCTCCACAAAGACAGGTCCCTGCCACCATCAGCCAGTCCCATCCACACTAATGATCCTGGACCATAGGCCCCATTCTCACCAGCGCAAGGGTCTGTCCAGGCACCACGGTGAAGGAGATGTCCTGAAGAATTTCCCTCCTGGGGGAAGAGAGTGGGGTTCAGCCGTGTCCCCTTCTATGCCCTCTATAGAGCCCTTGGCACCCTGAAACACATGCTGGCGCCAGCAGGGCTGTCACAGACCCATGTTGGGAGGGTGCTTTGTGTGTCAGCATCCAAGTCAGATGCACCGTGCCCCACCACAGACTGCCTGGGCCACCCACCATGTCCCTACCCCATGTACTGCAGGCCCATGTTCCACCCACCCCTGCCCCCCATCCCACGTACCCACCTGCACCTGCCTGCTTGATTGCTCCCTGCTCCCATCCACCCCCACCCCACTCCATAGTGACCCTCCCTGAGCCCTGTCCCTCCCCAGGCTCCCCCCTCCCTGCGCTGGCCCCTTGCCCCACTGCCCCATACCCATCCACATAGCTGAAGTGCACGTTCTCAAACTCAATGCGTCCCGAGTGGACGTGAAGGTCCCCTGCATTCACCTCGTCCTTCACCTGCGGGACAGGGACAAGTGGCCTCAATGTCCTGCCACCCCAGCCAAGTCCAAGATGCTAGGAAGGGAGCCAGGTCCTGCGTCGCAGCTTCATTCCCTGCCCCCTCCCCACCAGGGCCCCAGGCAGAGCAAACAAACTACTGCAGGGGGAACCAAGCTCCAGGCAGAGCTGCCTGAGCTTTTTGGTGGGGGGCAGTTGGAGTGAGTCACCCTATCTCCTGGGGAGGTGAGCAGCTGGTCTGCTGGGTACGTGGCACCCATCTCTGGGGTTGAAGCTGGTAGCAAGGGGTGGGGCAGGGAGCGTGGTGTCCTCTGCTGGGAGCAGAGAGGAGGGGCAGGGGGCTTGGCACCCTAACTCCTGGGGGAAGAGCTGGAGCAGGAGACGTACTCCCAGGAGTACAGCGGCGTGGTCTCTGCCAGGGGTGGTGCTGAGGAGCAGGCGGCAGGGCACCCACCTCTTGTTCCTCACTGAAGAGCTCGAACATATTCTCCATGTCAATGAAGGAGCTCTGGATCATCCTGCAGAGGGAGGGCAGGGCAGGTGAAGTGGGGGCAGGGGCCACTGCCCCATTTATACCCCAGATGTCCCCACTGCCCTGAATGGGCAGGGCTGTGCCACGTGACTGCCTTGGTCACACCCCGAGGGGGCTTCACAAGGGGAGTATTTGGCACAGGGGGTAAGAATACCAGGCTAGCTGGCCCATTGGCCTGGCAGGGGTCAGGAGGGGTTACCTGTAGTAGGTGCCAAACCAGTTGAGGGGTGTGTAGAGCTGGATGATGTAGGTGCCGAACAGGACAAAATCCCCCACCTGGCAGAGACGGAGGGAGACGCACGTCAGCACGGAGCCAGGCACCCAAGCTGGCAGGGGAGGGGCCCCAGCTGCAGCGCAGTGGGGCAGAGCTGCTTAGGGCATTGGTTGGTGGGGGGCTCTCGGGGGCATGGCCTGGCTCACCTGGAACCTCCCCTCGGTCACGAAGTAGGCACAGAGCAGGGACCCCGCCAGCAGCCCCAAGCCAATGATCAGGTTCTGGGTCTGGTTCAGCAAGGCCAGCGAGGCGTTGGCCTTCCACTCTGAGACCTGCCGGAAGGCAGGGAGTCAGGGGCTCTCCCTGTAAGATGTTGATGACCCCCCCCCAACTGTGCAGCAACAGGTGTGACTTATGCTCCATCCACTGAGACCCATCCCACACCCCTGATCTGAATGTGCTCCCCACTGCAACGTATTTGCTGGCCCTGGCCCCACCCCATGAATGCAGCTGGATCCCCCTGCTGGGCTGCCCCCCCCCCCAAGTGGCTCTGAACCCACAGCCATCACCCAGCCAATGCAAGGTAATGAGGGGGCAAGGCATGGGGGGGTTGAGTGAGCCTCTCATACCTGGTACTTGAGGACGGCGTCATTGAATCGATTCACTTCATAGCTCTCCGCATTGTAGTATTTCACCTGAAATACATGGACCTGGGCTCAGTTCCAGCACTTGGGCTGAGAGCTGATGTAGGCCAGCTCCCCCCCCGGCTGCCAGGGTCACCTCCCCAGTCCCACCCCATCCTGGAGCTCAGCCCATCAAGGGCTGGTACCGTCTCGAAGTTGAGCAGCGAATCCACGGCTCGGGCCTTGGCTTCATTGTCACAAGTGTTCATGTCCCTCCGGTACTTTGCCCTCCACTCTGTGATGGTGATGGTCAGGGCTGCCAAAAAAGGGGGTCAGACGTTACACTGTCCCGCCAGCCACACCCTGCCCCATGGATGCTGTTCTACAGATTGGTGCACTGGGGACACTGTGCACTGGGGGGGGGGTGAGTGGGGTCCCAGCACAAGCCCTCCCACCCAGCTAGGCCCGAGGGAGAGGTGCCAAGATGCCCCGCACGCACTCAGGTAGAGACTCATGCAGACGAAGACGATGAGGCCGAACCAGGGGTTGAAGGCCGAGCTGAAGTAGACGATGCCAATGACGATGTCGGCGATGGTGGGGAAGATGCTGAAGACGATGTAGCTGCAGGGAAGCAGGGCAGAGAGGGTCACACCAGCCCCGGGGTGACCCTACATTACCCCCCTTCCATCTCTCACCTTCCCCCAACCCTAATCCAGCTCGCCCAACAACCCCACATCCCTCCCTCTTCACCCATCTAAGCCATCTCCCCTCTCACTATGCCCCATAGCCCTGCCTCCACCTCACCCTTCTGCACCATCAAATTCCCACCCCTCACGTGGGTGAGCCTGCTGTCCTCCCCAGGGGCTCCCCCAAGGCTTGGCAGGACACTGCTACCCTCCCAGGCAGGGTCACCCCGCTTGGCCAGCCCCCACGGTACCTGAGCAGGCTGTTGACGCTGCTGGTCCCTCTGTCCACGCTGCGCAGAACCTCGCCCGTCTTGCGCCCCAGGTGCCAGCGTAGGGACAGGCCATGCAGGTGGGCAAACAGCTGCACCTGCACCCGGCGATTGGTGAACTGCTGTACTCGGATCCACAGGAAAGTGCGCAGGTTGCTGATGAAGCCAGTAGAACCTGCGGGTGGGGGACAGACGGAGAGAGGGGGACACGAGATGCATCAGCAGAACCTCTCCTCCCCCCACTGCCCAGAGCTGGTACCCAAGGCCCAGGGGGCAGCATGGCCAGGCCAAGGCAGCAGTGCCCATCAAGGTGGGGCATATGGCACCCAGACATCCCTCTACCTAGGCCTGATGGCCCCCCAGAACTCAGGCCAGGGGGGCCCTGGAAACACTCAGCCTGCTCCCCAGCCCTGGACTCTGGCTGGTTAATCAGCTTTCTCTGGCCAGCAGCCTCTTGCCTGTGGTCCAGATAATGTCCCCACCCTCCTGCACCCCCCACTGTCTGCCCAGCACTGGGGTGGCAGAGATGCCCATGCTCTGGACATAGCAGCCCCTGGCACTGCACTGGCTCCAAGACAGCCCCTGTCTGGGCAGGACAGTGCCCTGAAGAGCCATGCACCATCCTTGCCAAACCCCAGAGTCAGCGGTTCACCACCAATGAGGCCTGTGGGCAAGGTTGCAAGAGCCAGCAGTGTACCCAAGCCTCAGCCAGACCCAGCCCAGGGTCCCCCCATGCCCAACCTAGAGGGGCTGGGGTCTTGCGGGGGCTAAGAATGGCTCGTGGGCAGGGCACTGCCTGCTGCCCTCCCAGATGACCGCGTGTCACCACCCCTGCCCTTGCCCAGCTCTGAGAAGGGTCCTACCAGCTCCTCCGCCCTGCAAGAACTTGAGTAGCACATAGGTGCAGATGGTCCAGGCGAGCTTTTGCCAGGCCACATCCTGCGTCAGTTGGTTCACTGGGGAGACGGAAGACCCCTATTAGTGCACTGGGAGTGGAGGGTGGGTGGCTGGTGACACCATCCTGCATCCTAGGGAGGATGCTGGGACCCCAGCAGCACGTCCCCTCCCTTGCAGGGGAACTTCAGCTCCTCCAGCTTCCCATGGCCCTGTCCAGCCCAACGCTCTTCTGTGACAGGGGGCAGGAGCCTCTAGTCCATTTGCCCCCATACTGGTGGTGCTAGAAAAAACACAGCTCCCGGTACCCTGAGCACCCCTGGCACTGGCCCCCTGTCTCCACAGAGCAACAGGCAGACGCCCAGGCGACCACAGTCAGTGTGAGATGCAGCCTCTTCTGGGGAGGGGCACGACACTGTCCCAGGAACTGGGCTGGGAGCTGAAAGCGAATCCTGGACTCATTGGCACCATGACAGGAGGGCAGGACATATGAGGTGACCTGCTGGGACACTGGAGCCAGCAAAGACCCTGGGCCAAGAACCTGGGCCAGTCAGAGAACACAAGGGGCTCATGGCACCCCGCACCCCTCCCCAAGAGGCACAGTTCCAAGGAACGCCCCCCAACCACGATCTGCCTTCACAACTCTGAGCTGGCCAGGGCAGGGACTGAGCAGCATCTCCCAACGCCGATACCCAGAGAAGGGCCCAGCCGCAGCAGATCCTGGCATGGTCCTTCTCCTACCTGCCCCATCCCTTGCCCTGAGGCACTGCCCAAAATGTGCACAGGACATGGGGACCACTATGTACTGGGCATCAGCCACAGCCCGCCCCCCAGGGCAGCTGGGCCCATCCATACAGCTGTGTCTGCCCGAGGTGGTCCCAGGTAGCGTGCGCAACAGGGCAGTTTCCCCCAGCTCATCCTGGGGGCCTCACCGATGTCCTTGTAGTAGATGGGCACAAAGATGTTGATAGCGCGCTCCAAACCCATCAGTACCATACAGACCAGCACCAGACCCTGCAGCGGGCGGTTGTCCCCCGGCCACACGTACTGCACCAGCAGCCGCAACTTCCTGCCAAAGTCCTTCCAGGTGGAGTGGTTCCCTCTGGTACCAGACAGGAGGGGCTGAGAAGGAGAAGGGGGGTGAGCGGGTCTCTGGGTGATCCAGCCCTTGCCCACCCCAGAACTCAGTGATGTCCTGGGGAGATCTGGGCCAAAGCTCCCAGCCCGGGAGTGCAGACCCTGCTGAGCTTCGGTTCCTCACTGCACCAGACTGGCAGACTACTGGTGAGTGCGACTCTGGGGGCTGGAGTGAGCCCCAGCCCTGGCAGCTCACATCTGTTGAGGACTAGGCTGACGGGGAGTTTGGGGGAGCTGGCATCCAGGACAGACAGGTAACTCAGGCTGACAGCTGCCCCCCCACGAGCTGGCAGCAGAGTCCTGGCAGGTACCTGGAGCTGCCTCATAACTTGGGGGACAGATTATTCCCCCCCAACCCTTCCTGAAGGGAGCCCTGTTGGGTGCCCCATGACTGAAGGGCTGAGCCCCGGTGCGCCCCACAGTCCAGGTTTGGATCTCTGGCCCCCACCCATGATCTTCTCTCCTTCTCGGACCCAAGTGAGTCAGCAGGACTCACCAAAGGATCCTCACATGCTGTCAGTGGGTCGGGAGCCGAGCAGATATAATCACCCCCACAGCCCCCTGTAGTCCCCCCACCCCCAGGGAAGGGGACTCACCTGTCGGCTTTCCACATCACGCTCGTCCTCATTCACCAGCAGCGTGTAGGGCTTGTGCGGCAGTCCGGGGGCCTTCATCCCCAGCACAAAGAGGGCAAAGGTGCTGACGTACCGCATCACCCACAGGCTGAACTGCACCTGCCAGGGAGCCCAGGATCAGCCCCTTGCCCCCATGATCCCAGCATCCCACTGCCCTGAGCTAGAGCCCAGGAGAAAGGCAGGGGGCTCAGAGACACCCCACGGAGCCCAGCCCTGGGAGGGAGAAGGGGATGGGGGCACAGCACAGGCAGGATGTTTTGCTGGGCTGTGATCAGACTGGGCTACATTGTCCCACGGCAACAGGGCACGCGGTGGGGGAGCGAAGGTTGCAATACGAGTGAGCCGGCCGTTGGTGAGAGACAGCAGCTTCTGCTGGCCTGGACCAGACCCAGAGAGGGAGAAAGAGCCCTGTCATTGCCAACCTGGCCTTCATCCTGGCCTTCTCTGTGCCACGCAAGGCTCTGCGGACCAGGCTGGTGGGAGGGCTGCTGCAGGGTGCCCTCAGGGGACAGTGACTGTGCGGTGGTGGTGGTGGAGGAACCTGGCCCGGGAACAGGCAGGCAGCTAAACTCCCCTGGCACTTCACAGGAGGATGTTCCCTGCCGACACCCCTGTCCCTCAGCTCCCACTTTGGGACCATCTGGGCTGGCCTGAAGGGAGCAGGCAGCTGTTTGGCTGGGGGAGGAAGGGATGCTGTAGATAAAGCGTTCCTCACCCCCACGCCTGGCCCGAGGAGCTACCCCCGTCTGCGCAGCTGGACCAGAGGGGACGGAGACAGACATCCTGACACACTATGGCCAGGAGGCAGGGCCCAGGTGGGGCTGAGCATCCATGCGGCACTGCAGGCCCCTCTCAGCCTGCCCTGGGGGCTCAGGCAGGGGGAACCCCACATCTGGCCCCAGGGTCACACATGCAGGCCCCCCCCCCCAGTGGCTGGGTAGAGGCCTCTCCAGTGACTCAGCAGCACAGCAGAGATTCCCCCCCCCCACACACCCTGGCTGGCCCCACCCCAGCACGACACCGTGACTCAGCAGGAATCCCAGCGCCCAGAGGCCCAGGGCAGGGGTGGGGAAGAAAAACAGGGGCTGCCTAACCCCCCTCACCACCACATCCTCCCCCCTGGACCTCCTCCCTCTCCTGCCTGTCCTCGGGACACTTTCTCTCCAGCCCTGGGCTCCTTCTCTGCCACCCTCCCAGGCTGCCCCCTGCCCTCTTCCCAGGATTCCCGTGTCTGCAGGGTGAAGGCCCTGGGGGGACGATTGCAGGGGCAGAATCATGAACCCAGACGGGACAGCAGGAAACGCCCTAGCTGGGAATCGGAGCCCTTGGGACCGTTCCCAGGGGAACGGCCAGGGGCCCCGTTGTTTGAATTGAAGCCCTGAGAAGAGTCAGCTGGAACTGAAGGGATCAGGGGCCATGCCCCTCGCTCTCCCCCCCAGCCAGTACCGGTGCTGTTGCCCAGCTGGGTGCCCCTGGCTCAGGGAAGCTGCTGCCCCCAACTGCCCTCCCCACTGCTGGATGCTGGGAGTGACAGGCACGACCAGCCTGGCACTGCCACACACAGCCCCCTGGCTGGGGAACAGCCCTGAAGCGGGGCCACAGTGGGGGCACATTTAGGAGCAGTTCCCCCATTCATGGGGCATCCTTCAGAACTCGCCACTTGCTGGGATCAGATGTGCTGGCTGTCCCCTGGCACCCACCCATGTCCAGGGGGCACTGTGGGGTACAAAACCGGGCCAAACCCAGCCAGGCTGCACCTGGCATCCCAAACCCATTCCAGCAGCTGGGGGGCCTCCTGTCTCCATTCCCTCCCCCCGACTCTGGGCTCCATCGACCCTCCATGCCCTGGCCCCCAACCTACCTTCTGACTGGAATCTGCCAGGGACCACCACCACAGGGGGCTGCGCCAGGACACCAGGGCCAGGTTCTCAGCGGCAAAGGCCAGCGCCCAGAAGAGCAACAGGACGGTGCCATGACCCCGGGTCCTGTCCTGCGCCAGCACCCGGGTGCGTTCCAGCTGCAGCAGGCCAAGGGAGCAGCCCCAGGCAGTGGCAGAGAGGCAGCCGTACAGCACCATGGCGCCATAGAGCGGGCCCGGGCTCAGTGCTTGCCACAGAAGGGCACCGAGGGGCTGCAGCACGAGCAGCAGCGACAGCAGCAGCTGCCCGCGGTAGAGCTGAGAGCGGGGACGGTATTTGGGCTCCATGGTGTGACCAAAGCGGGCATAACAGGCATACTGCAGGGCACCCAACAGGAGGCAGACGCTCAGCAGCACTGTGGGCACCAGCGTGAAGTAAAAGCAGGGCGAGAGCCCCTGCTGCCTCCAGGCCTGGGAGATGGATCCATTCCCCTCGCAGTAGCTCCCCAGCACAGCCATCCTGCTGGGAAGAGGCTGCAGAGACACAACAGCACAAACATAACAGCTCAGGGGGTGCTGCCGTGCACCCACACATGCTGACATATAGGTGTGAGCACACGTGCCCTAACTGTGCTAATACAACTGTGTGCAAACACATGTGTGCGAATGTGTGCCCCGATGCATGCACACACATGCAGTGGCAGTGCTAGTCTATTCTACACAGGTTCTTCTCCTGTGCTCATCCCCCCAGCATTTCATGCCTGGGAAGAAAGGCTCTGACATGAGGGAGATACAAACCCAGGTGTGCAGAGCACGACAGATTTGCAATTTGATGCTGTAACCACTGAGCCATCATGTTCACACACACACACATAAGGCCACATGCACATGTGTGTGCCCATCCAGATGCCCCAGCCAGGACCTGGACAAGTGCGTGGTGGGATCCAATGCATACAGCGCCCTGGATTGGTGCCCCAGCCCTCCCACTACTCATTGCAGAGCCAGGGCTATGGCCTGGGGCTCTCTGAAATCTCCTTCCATGCTGAGTCCTGGGCAGCTGCCTAGCTTAGTCTGGGAACTGCAGGGAAGCGGCACCTCCCACCAATGCCTCACACGCATGGGGGGGGGAGCTATAAACCAACCCCCCTCCCAAGAGGTGACCCTGGGCTGTGCATTTCCAGCTCTGGTGCCCAGGAGCAAGTGACCCCGGCATCAGCCCCAGCTGAGCATCACGCATGGGGCAGGCCCGTGTTATGCACCTGCGGCACTACTGCCCACCCGGTCATCCCAAAGCTGGGCTCCTGGGGGGCCTCGGAACAACTGAAAACAAGCCAGCAGGTTGGCCTGCAGTGAGCCCCAGCAGAGCAGTGTGCACAGGCAGACCCACGGGGTGGGCACGCACACTCGCCTGTGCAATTTACACAATGAGCTGGCCATGCTAGTAGCCTGGTGTGGACCCAGCCCAGCGGGCAGTGGGGAGAGGACACAAGCGGTGGTCCCGATCCCCTGGCACTTACAACTCCCGCCTTGCACTACGAGCACACTGCACTGCGACTGCCTTGCACGAGGGAGTGCCCTGCATCAGGCACGCAGCAGCGCCGAGCTCCTTGCACCATGGGGTGCCCGGCTCTGGGCCACGAGCTCCTTGCACCAGAGAGTGCCCCGCGCCACGAGCGCCTTGCACCAGGATCGCCCCGCCCCCACCGGCTCCTGCGCTAAGGGGGCGCCTTGCACCGCGGGCCCCGCGCACGGCCCGAAGCAGCCGGGGGGCGGACACACCCCACGGGCCCCCCATGGGGACCCCCCGGCGCCCCCCAACCCGCCCAGCCCCTCTCACCCGCTCCGCTCCCCGCGGCGCTGCCGCCGCCGCCCGCCTCTCGCCGGGTCCTAGAGCCCGGCCGGTACCGAGCCCGGCCCGCCCCCCGGGCCCCGCCCCCTCCCCGCGCGCCCCGCCCCCGCCCCCCGGAGCCCGTCTCAGACCCCCCCGACCCCCCCATACGCCGGCGCTGCACCTCGGGGGACCCTCCGGGCCCCTCTGCCCCCGCCCCGGCACTAGGAGGGCGCCGGGCTTTGAGGGGCAGCAAATTAGACGGAAAGTTCATTTTTCCTCTGTTTAAAATGTATGAGATGCTCGTGTTAGACGGTCTCGTTGTTTTCTATAGTGAAGGGGGGGCCAGACCCCTTGGGCCAGCACCGCCTCCAGACCCCCACTCCCGGGACCAGAGACCTGCCCCTCCTTGACGGCGATCAGGCTCGTCCCTCGATGGTGCCGGGGGCTCCCAGCCCCGTTTCCCGCAGTCAGCCTGGCAGTGGCAGCAGGTCCCCTGGGGCGGGGCGGTTGGTCCTGGGGTCTCACACCAGAAATCAAGGTACCTTCCAGCTTTTCAGCAAGAGATGTGATGAGTAGAAGGTCTCTGGAAATATTTTGTCTGAAGGCTGCCTGTGCTTCACTTTCCCCCACATGCTGCATTGTCACCTGGGGGTGGAAAGGGGCTGATCACTCTCACAGAGGCAGGGGTGATGGTCTCAGGTTCGGAGTCCAGGTCCACAGTGTCCACAAGGACAAGGGCAAATCCAGGCACTGGGACATTTCGTACCTAACGTCTAATGACCATGGCTGGCCATTGGTGCCCCCCCCCACCCCCATAAGACGAGAAGAGGCCGGGCAGGATTGGCCTGGGAACTGTAACAAAGAGGCTGGGTGCAGGGGGTGGGAGGGCCACAGGACACACCACTTGTCTGGGGATCTCAGCCCAGACTGTAACTTTCTGGTCTTTGGCCCAAGCCAGGGCTCCCTGCACCAGGCCCAGCAAATTAGCAACCCCCATGGCTGCCCACACCAGTTGCACGTCCCTGCAGACGCTGGTGTTGGGCGCGATGCTCCCTAGGACAGGATACGGCTCCCACAGGGCCTGTGTCCGTGGGACGCGCTGACTGGAGCTCAGCTCACAGGGTGCAGTGGGGGTGCGTGTGTGTGGCAGGTGAGGTCTAGGGTGCAGTGAAGCCACACGGCCCATTCACGGAAGAAGACCCCTGGATTCTGACGCATGAATGAGGCATCCCAGCTGGGGCCAGGCCCCAATCCTGTGGGTCCATGACCACATGCTGTGGACACCAGAGGGACGAGGCTCCTTCCAGTGTCATTCCAGCATCAGACTCAGCTGTGAGGGGCAGAGCGGCATGCTCCAACTCTGGGGCATTCACAAGTTAATGTGTGGATGCAGCTTTTCAGGGCAGATCCCAGCTGTGCCAAGCCCCAGCTTGTCAGGCACCTGCTCCCTTCTGTAGGGAGGCGGCCAAGCCACAGCTGGGGTCTCTTGGCATCTCGCTACTAGGGGATCCCCTATGCTGGGGCCGGCCCCACCCTAGAACCAGCCTCTGAACCCGTCTGGAGGGCTGCAGGGTCTGTGCAAGATCTCTTTGTGTGGGAGACTTTGTTCCAGCCGCCTTGTGTCACGCATGCAGGTCAGAGCTTTGTGGCTGCTTGGGAGCTGGGGGCTCAGGCAGCCCCGCTTTGGGTAGTCTGTGGATGAGGCTTTCAGCCCAGCACATGGCCAAGGCCAGCCTGAGGCAGACCCCACCCCACCAGAGACCTGCATAGGGAGGCAATGAGCTCCTAGGTCCTGCCCAAGCATCTCACAACCCACTGAACTGAGCCAGGCTCATCAGCCCATTGTGCAGATGGGAAAAATGAGGCACAGTGAGGGGCTAGTGGGCAAAGAAAACCCAGCAATTCAGTGGTAGAGCCAGGAACAGAACCCTGGTCTCCCAGATTTTAGTGGCCCTCCAGCCTCCCCATGCACTAATCACTAGAAACATCCCCCCAACCCTGCTCCCATTCTGTAAATTGCTCCATCTTCAAAGCATCTGACAAAGTGGGATTCTCTCTCACAAAAGCTCATGATGAATAAATCTGTTAGTCTTTAAAAGTGCCACAGGACTCCTTGTTTGCTTTCCTGAACTGTACTAACATGGCTACACCTTAGGAGTTCCCCAGCCCTGGGAAGAAAACCCAGGAATCCAGGCTTCAAATCCACAGCTCAACAAAAAAGAAGTCCTCTGGCACTTTTAAAGACTAACAAATCTATCTATTGAAAGCTCAGGCAATAAATAAATGTATTAGTTTTTTGAGAGTGCCACAGGAATCCTTGTTTGTTTTGCTGAACTAGACTAACATAGCTGCCCCTCTGGAACAAAATCCAGGGCCATAAAGATTACCCGCCAGCCCCACCCCAGGAGCTGTGAAGAGAAGCAGTAGGGTGGGCCTGTGCATGACCAATCCTGTGTGTGTGTTTGCACCAACCATGCTCACACCCACAGCCAAGCTTGTGCTGACAAGAGGCAGGTTAACACAGGAGGAAGGGGAGCTGTCCTGAGTATAATCCAGTTCTCGCCCCATTGCAGCCCTGGTTGGCCCAGCCCCATCCCAGAGGGAGGCAGAAACTCTTGCCAAACATGGACTTCGAAGGGGCCAGGGTGTGGCGTGTGTGGGAATTCCCTGGGGACACCTCACCAACTCCTCAGCCCCCAGACGGCATCATCACATCAGGGGGCAGAGGCCAGGACAGCACCCCAGCAGTTTTACAAGGGACTCCTGAGTCCCCATTTCCAAGCCCCTGCTCTACCCACTAGATACCCTGCCCTTCCCAGTCTGCCTGGCTGCTCACTGGCTGGGCAAGCTCAGGCATAGGAAATCTGCCCTCAGTTCAGTGCTGGGGTCCAAGCAGGCAGAGCCAGGGATGGCAGTGGGGGGAGCCAGCTGTCTGTCTGCCCGGCTCCATGGAAGAAGTTCAATGACTCCAGAATCAGAAGAAGGCAGAAAGCCCAGGAGGGAGGTGAGAGCAGAGGCGGGGGGGGGGGCAGGGACGATGAACAGGGAGAACCAGCGTGATGATGAACTGGGGGATAGAGGTAGGGTAGCTAAAAAGAATGAGGACATGGAGGTGGAAGTCATCGTACCTGAGGCAGAAGCCAAACTCAAACTGCTTGATAGGACTAAACTGCAGGGCCCAGATAATCTCTGTCCAAGGATATTAAAGGATCTGGAACAAGAAATTGCAGCCCATTAGCAAGGATTTATAATGAATCTGTAAACTTGCAGGTTGTGCCATATGAGTGGCGAATCACTAATATGGTTGCTGTTTTCAAAAGGGAATAAAAGTGAGCTGGGTAACTACAAGCCTGTTAGTTTGATCTTGCTAGTATGCAATGTCTTGGAGAAAATTTTGAAGGAGGAAGTACTTAAAGAGGTAGAGGTTGACAGTAACTGGGGTAAATTACAACATGACGTTACAAGAGGTATATCATGCCAGACCAACCTGATCCCCTTTTTTGAGATGATAACAGATTTTTTGGATAAAAGGAATGTGGCGGACTTAACTTACTTGGATTTCAGCAAGGAATTTGATACAATTCCATATAGGGAATGATAAGTCAAACTAGACAAGATGAGGATTAATATGAAAATGGAAAGGTGAATAGGGGCTGGGTTAAATGGCAGACTACAGTGGATTTTAAAATGGATAGCCGTGTTAGTCTAGTCCAGTGAAAAAACAACAAGGAGTTGTGTGGCATTTGAAGACTAACAGATTTATTTTTTGCATGAGCTTTCATGGGAGAAGATCCCACTTCCTTAGATGCTTCAAAGATGGGTGAACTTACAGAAAGGAATTAAACTAAATGCAAGGGGGTGTAAAACATAGGATTATGACCTGATCCTATGTTTTACACCCCCTTGCAGTTAGTTTCATTCCTTTCTGTAAGTTCACTCATTTTCGAAGCATCTGAGGAAGTGGGATCTTCTCCCACAAAAGCTCATGCAAAAAATAAAGCTGTTAGTCTTCAAGACTACAGTGGGTCATACTGAACGGTGAACTGTCAACCTGGAGGGAGATTACTGGTGGAGCCCCTCAGGGATTGGTCTTGGGACCAATCTTATTTACCCTTTTAATTACTGACCTTGGGACCTTAAAAAGTGGGAATGTGCTAATAAAGTTTGGAGAGGACACCAAGTTAGGGGCGGTTGCCAATATAGTCAAGGATTGGGATATCGTACAGGACAATCTGGATAACCTTGTAAACTGGAATATTAAGAATGGGATGAAATTTAATAATGGGAAGTGCAAGGTCATGCATTTAGGGACAAATAACAGAACTTTTTCCTATAAGCTGGGGATGCATCAACTGGAAGTGATGGAAAAAGAAGGACTTGGGTACATTGGGTGATCACAGTGTGACTCTGAGCTGCCAATGCAATGTGGCTATGAAAAAGCTAAGGTGGTCCTAGATTGCAACAGAAGAGGTATTTCCAGCAGAGACAGGGAGGTGTTAGTGCCATTATACAAGGCACAGCTGAGACCCCATCTGGAATATTGTGTACAGGTCTGGTCCCCCACGTTTAGGAAAGAGGAACTCAAATTGGAACAGGTGCAGAGAAGGGCTACACAGATGGTCTGTGGAACAGAAAATCTGCCTTATGAAACGAGGCTCAAAGAGCTTGGCTTGTTTAGCCTAACCAAAAGAAGGTTGAGCAGAGATATGATTAGAAATACATCAGAGGGATAAATACCAGAGAGGGAGAGGAATTATTTGAGTACAGCACCAATGTGGACACAATAAGAAATAGATACAAACTGTCCATCAGGAAATTTAGTCTTGAAATTAGAAGCAGGTTTGTAACCAAAAGAGGAGGAAAGCTCTGGAATAGCCTGTTACGGTGTCTGGCTTTATGGGATTGCTTATGATATCTTTCATATTAATATTTCATAGTTGCAATAATCCATATGTGGTATGCCATGTTTGGTACCAACAGAAAGGTTGTAATCTGCTAGGAATGATTCAATGGTTTATATGTAGGTGTCATATCTATATTAGAATTCAGGAATACGTTTATTCTATCTGTATTTCAAGTAATTGGATTCTAGGACAGTGTTTCCCAACCAGTGTGCCACGGCACACAGGTGTGCTGTCAGGTTGAGCAGGTGTGCCACAAATTTTTTTGTAAAACTACTCAAAGAGCTCTGGATTGGCTCACTGGCTCATGAATATTTCTGAGTTTATTTGAAAACTATTTAGTGGTGTGCCTCAGATTAATTGAAGGTAGCAAAGTGTGCCACAGCAGAGAAAACGTTGCGAACCACTGCTTAGGACACTCTCCAGACTGGATGTCTATGGATTTTTGTTTCTCTTACTGGGCCATTAAGGAAGCTTCGAAATATAGTGGGCCCAGGGAGAAACCTGTTAAGCCATTAGGACTTGCCCATGTGACTCAATGCCATTTTGATTGCAAGGACTCTGCACAGCATAGGGCAGGACAGAGGTAATAAGAGGCAGCCCCAACTCCATTTTGTCTTCAGTTTTCAATCTGCAACCAACATCCTCCTCTGGAACTATTCAGCTGCACTGAACAAAGGACTGAGACCCACCTAGGTGCTGGGTGGCTATCAGAGGAATTGGATTAACCTGCAAACTCCAAATTCTTCAAGGACTTGCTTTCTAAGGACTCTAAATCACTTGTATGTATGTGATTCACTTTGACCAATGAACATCTCTTGTGTTTTCTTTTATATTAAACCTTTAGTTGTATTTACTAAAGGAGTGGCTGGCCACGTGGTATTTTGGGTAAGATCCAAGCCTATGTTGCTCTGAGTGATGTGGCTGGCCCTTTGGGGTCAGGAGAACTTCTTTAAGAGACCCAGTGGCTAGGTGGGGACTGGAGGAGCTGATGTGCAATAAAGGGGCTGTTTCTATTTGTGATGAAGTAAGAAAACCTCTTGGGCTATTATGGTTCTTCTTTTTCCTGTTCTTGGGTGATGGTATTCTGGTGATGGGACACAGGGGTCTGATAACTATAGGTACCACTAGGGGGGGAGAGGCTTTAGTGCGACCGTACCTGGACCCCCTGGGGGGTGACAGGTTGTGGCCGGTTTAGACCAGGGGCAGGGCAGCTGGATAGAGAGGAGAACAAAGGGAGGAGAGGGGAGAAGGAAGATGGAGGTCAGAGGGGCAGGACCTCCGGGGCTCGTCCTGGGGGTTTACTGTCAGCCCTCCTGGTTGATCTGAGAGCCAACTCTCCTAGCTGCTGTGCAAAGTGGCTTGCTAATAAACCCTCTGACTGCTACACTGGCTGAGTGTCACTGCTGATTGGGACGCCTGGGACCCTCATGGAGGGAGGAACCCCCCCCCCAAGGGAGACCAGACAGAGCAAGGGTCGGACCCTCTGGGCCTGGATTTGGGAGCTGGCTACAGGTAGCGTGGAGACCCTGGTGAATGGGAGAAAGCTCCACCGTGGCAGAATCCTGGTGGGCTGTGAACAGAGGGGATCCAAGAGGCTTTTCTGGGTTCTCCGTGACACTATTTTGTTATGCTTGGTGATGACCAGACTAGGGAATCAGAAACATATTTTGTTACTGACTGGGAGACTGGTTTAAGTACCACGCATCAGTGGTTTAAGGGCTTGACCCCTGTGTGATGAAGTAAGAAAATCTCTTGGGCTACTTTAGGATGTCAGGGGCAATACCCAAATACTCTTCTTTTCTGCTCTTGTACTTTGGTGATGGGACCCAGTGGTGTGAGAAGAACCACGGGGGGTGACGGGGCTTTAGACAAGGGCTCTAAAACACGTGGTCTGTGGGCTGCATGCGGCCTCTAAAGCTATTTCCTGTGGCCTGCAATGACACTATTACTACCAGCATTTGCAATATCATTGTATGAAAACATTTCAGTGGTGCAGCCCTTGGGCTAATGTACTAGTCTGCATGTGGCCCTCATGGTGATTTGAGTTTGAGATCCCTGCACTAGATGATCTAATGGCCTCATGTAACCTTCACATCTGTGAATCTAAGGACCCAGCGTGATGAATATGCTAGTAATTTAGTCAGACCTTACCTGGACCCTCTGTGGGTATGCAGGTCCGGTGGCCGGGGGAGGAGAACACAGGGCTAAGATAGGAGAAGGTTAGTAAGGAAATGGGTGTCTGGGAGGCAGGATCTCTGGGGCTCATCTGGGGGTTTACTGCTATACCTCATGGTTAATGAGAGCCAACTGTTCCTAGCTGCTGTGCAACAGGATTGCTAATAAACCCTCTGACTTCTACACTGACTGACTGGGATGGCCAGGACCCGCCCCCAGGAGACCAGACAAAGCAAGGGTCAGACCCTCTGAGGCTGGATTTGGGAGCATGGAGACCCGGGGCTGAATGGGAGAAGGCTCCACTGTAGCAGAGTCCTGACTGGCTGTGACCAGAGGGGATCCAAGAGTGTTTTCTGGGATACTCTATCATACCCTGATCTGGGCAGCTTGCCTTGATCTTTGCACATTCAGGAGGTTATCACAGGAGGCCCGGTTCATATAGCCCTCCAAGGTAAGCAGCAAGGGCAAAAAACATAACTGCCTTCAAAACTGAGTTTGATAAATGTATGGAGATGGTGGGATGAAACAACCTAGTTGGCAATTGACTGAGTTTTGACTACTAGTGGCAGATATGCCAGTGGCATGAGAAGGGAGTTTAGCTGGGGAGTTTCTAAGTTATTACAGTGAATTCTCTTGTAGGTGTCTGACTGGGGAGACTTGCCGACATGCTCAGGGTTTAACTGATTACCATATTTGGGATTGAGAAGGAATTTTACCCCAGAGCAGATTGGCTAGAGCTCTGGGGATTTTTCATCTTTCTCTGTAGCATGGGGCACAGCTCACTCATTAGTGGATTCTCTGTACTCAAAGTCTTTAAATCATGATTTGAGGACTTTACTCAGTCATAGGTTAGAGGTTTATTGTGGGGTGGGTGGCCTGCATTGTCCAGGAGGTCACAGTAGATGATCATATTGGTCCCTTTCGACCTTAGAGTCTGAGAACGTCCCCAGGCTGGCTGCCCCTCTGTGAACTACCCAGGGTATCAGCAGTCACTGGGGTAGGAAAAGCAGGGGATGGATCTGGTCCCAGGGGAAGGGTTCTCAGTTAAAACAGACCCCTGCTCCGGCTAGTCTGCAGTGATCCAAGCCTGTCTGGTGCAGCAGCAGCTCCATCTCCGCCCCCCAACCCCACCCCAGCAGGGGAGCTGGAGCCTCACACTCTGCCGGGGAAAGGTCACCTAGGCCCCACGGCACCCAGCCAGCAGCTGGGCTCTTCGCCAGGGTATATTTAGCCGCCCTGCCCCTGCATGGCAGGCTGAGGGCATTACCACAGTTTGTGTCTTGTTTAAGGACAAGGTATTTCAGCTGCCAGAGGTGTGTGTGTGCGCGCGCGTGCGCGCGCAAGCAAAACCCTGGCAGGAACTCAGGCATTCACCTGGGCAACAGGGAGCCCATAGCATGTTATGGCTCCGTTTCCAGCAAAGAGGGCATCTTGCTGACTACAGTGCAGCCAAGGACATCCTCCTGACTGCACAGTGCAGAGGCAAAGTCCAGGCAGGGCTACACCCTTCTCCCTGGGAGTGTGGGTAGTCAGTATTGAGCATGAAAATTACAGCCACACCCTGCTCTGTCCCCACTATCCTGTCCGGGTGCCCCTTCTTCAGCCCACACCTGGGGCCCAGACATAACACTGGGATCATGTGCCCTCTGGATGCTCCAACATCTGGCCAGCGTGCCATCATGGCGTGAAGCTCTGGTTTTGACAGAAATTAGCCCTCAACCACAGAAACAAACCCCTCTCCTGGGGAACCTGCCACTGATGCTGATGAGAAATTGGCAGGCAATGCATGTGAAAGTAGGGGCATTTATCTATGAGGGTAAAGAAACTCCCCTACTTCCACCGTTCAGCTTTGTGGAAAAAAGGAGGCAGGGACCACAGTGAGTGTCATGCACACTCCTGGAGTCCAGGGACAGCCAAGCTATGCGATCCGTGGCACAGGGAAGGGACTTGAGTTTGCTTCAGGTTCTCCAGGCATTGTACAGCAGCCACCCACAACAGCTGAGTGTGGATTAAAAGACAAGTGGCACAGGGCAGCTGGTAGCAACCATTTTATTTGTGTCTAACACTTTCCATGGCAGAAAACTGCCCTGTGCAAATGCATCACAAATACTGTGTCCAGTGCTGGCCTCTGTCAGTGCACAGGTGTGACACGGAAGATGCCGGAACAAAGGCTGGCTGGGTGCATAGCTACCATTTCTTTTGAGTGTCTGACCTTGCCCCCAACCTAATGTGTTTTTTAGGGGCGGGGTGAGTTTTTAAACACAAAGACCTCTGCTGAGGGCAAGTGGGAGAATGCAGCCAGGCTAGTAACAAGGAGATGAAAAGGAGCGGGTAGCCAGGCACCTCCGTGCAGGAAAGTCCATCACTTCTGTCCTGTTTGGTTGGAGGCTTCTCAATGGAGCCTGACCCACTGCGAGCACAGCCCCACAGAAGTCTAGTGAGGGAAATCTTTCTCCCCATGTCAGAGAACTTTCTGCAAGACACCAAGCAATCAAGCGATGGCTCCAAAGGCCCATGAGAAGAGCAGCAACAGAAGCAGATTTCTGGTTTCCCTGAGACCAAGTAAGTGCATTGGTGCAGCTTCACCGTGATGTGAAGGAGGGTCACTTTAATCTCTTGCAGCTTAGCAAGCAGGCAGTTTCAGTGTGGCACTGGCCCAGAGGGGCCAGGGGACAAAGAACAATCTTTTTTCCATTTGAGATACAAGTCTCATGACACCAGCTGGAAAAATCACACCTACCGCAGAGGAAAGAAGGGGTGTAAAGGGAACCCACACCTCAAGGAGAATATTTTGTTAATAGTTTTAGGAGTCCTGGTTGTGCCTCAATTTCTCCATATACTGAGTTACCAGGGGACGGAAAGGGACTGTTTACTCAGGGCCAGCACAGAGATGGCCAGTGTGAAAGTCAACTGCATGTCCGACTGCCCAGATGTTGACCCCTAACAGCCAGGCCCCCAGGGAGGACAGAACCTCCCCCCCATTACTCCACACTGCTGAAGGATGGGGAGGGGGCATGAGGTGGGGCCAAGAGCTGGCAGGAGCCAGGGCTCCCAGCTGGAGTCTGGCCAGGGCAGTCAGCCAACCAGCCGGAGCCAGACTCAAGGGTTCACTGTGGGCTCTGACCAGCATGGAGGAAACTCTACGTGGCAGTTCTCAGAGCTACCCCCAGACCTCCCACGCTGTGTCCAGTTCACTCACTCCTGTCTGTGCTGCCAGTGTGGAGGGAGCCGCTGCACAGGCTGGGTGAGGAGCAGCAATCCCTGCAGAGTGGACAAGTCTCCCACAGGGTCTGTTCCCGTGGGATGTGCTGATTGGAGCTCAGGGGGTGCAGAAGGCCCACCAGTGGAACCGAAGGAGGCAGACACACCCCAGAGAGAGAATGAAACTCTGCAGGGTATGTCCCACTGCCAGGGTGTGACACAATGGAGAGGAGACCTAGTGTGTGATCACTGCAGAGAGCACTGAAGGGTGGATTGGTCGTCCCCTGCCACACAGGCAGGCAGGCAGGCAGACTGACCCCCCCCACACACACACAAGTAAGCCAGGACAGGCTATAACATCTTACCTAGGAAAGAGGCAAAGGACTTGGGGTGGGGTTGGAGGCTAGGAGGAAGTGAGGCACGTGGGAGGGGTTGAGGAAAGTAGGGCCTGAGAGCATGGCTCCAGGACTCCACAAGTGGCTGCTGCCATAACTTCTATTTAAGACTTTCTGTGCTGTGATCCTGGGAACTACTAAACCCTTCTGACTCCCATGCTGGCTAGGAAACTCAGCTCCAAGGTGGGGTTCATGGCCCTTTGGGGGGATGAAGAACACCCCAGGATTCCATCCCAGGAGTCCCATGGATGGAGCTCAGATCACAAAGGTGTTGAACCCTCAGAGGCCAGAGTTAAGGGATCACCGCACTGGTGTGTGGAAACCCAGAGGGACAGACTGAGGGCCAGAGACCTGCCTAGCAGAGCTTCAAGGTCTCAGAGATGGTTCTTGGGGACTCCATCACAAAGGATCTCCCAGACTGTCCAAAGCTGGGGCCATGGTCTTGATCCCAGGACAACCTGCAAGTCTAATTTATTGCTCCCTCTATGAAGTACAACTGCCCATACAAATACAAAGAGCTATACTCTACACAGCTGCTGGCTCAACCAGCCAGTGAGGAGAATGTCCACTGTAGCATTTGCACACGTGCCAGAACCCAGCTGAGGACTTGGGAGAGCTCCGCTCGCTCCTTCCCCAGTCCCTGTGCTCACAAGAACTGGAATGAAGTAGCTGCCATCACTGTGCCCCCTTCTCCTTTACCCCCCGGCTCCTGGCGGCTGTGGCTCACCCTCACCACAGCCACTCCCTGACTGAGGCTGAGCTGGAGTCCTGGCAGGGACAAGGCCTCAGGCTGGTGCCTGCAGGGTGTCAGGGACTGGAAGAGAGAGGGGCTGTAGGCTGAGGTCCAAGGGCCAGCTAAGCAGGACCAGCCTGCGGACAGGGGGCTGGAAAGGCCTGGAAGGAGGTCCTGATTTTCAAAACCTTGCAGCTCAGAGCTGGGGCAGGGCTGGTCCTGCTGACCTTCCCAATGCAGCAGGCTGAGAAATGCTGGAGAGCTGGCCCTGAGGCTGGGCTCCTGTCAAGGGAATAGCTCCAGGGCACAGAGAGGGTTGGCATTTCTAGCCCTCCCATCACAGACAGCAGAGCACAGCTACGCTCTGCCTGTTCACATCCCTGCAGATCTCACGCTGTAGCTGGCACAGCCAAAGCCCTAGCTCCAGTAGGGATGGCTGAGTAGGGCAGAGCTCAGTGCTAGTCCATGCTCTCAGGACGTGGTAAGAGTGTGCAGCAGTGCCACACAGGCTCTGCACAAGGACATCCTCAGGGGGCACATGTCCCATCACCACCCCACTCAGGGTTACATTCCTGGCATCCATGGCTGGTGGCTTTCCCTGGCTGAGAGTTGGACAGTCCCTCTCAAAAAGACCCAGACGCAGAGATGAATGAAGTGCCCCCTTTATTAAATGGCCCCAGAGCTGTACAGTCATGGGTGTGAGCTCAGCTAGCCAGCACACTCCTGAAGAGCCCACACCCTCACAACGCCCTGCCAGCGTCACGCACACCACAGGCACACAGAAGATGGACAGACAAGCACAGCACGGGGCCAGTCCCTCCTGGCTACTCCAGACCTGGCCCCCACCCCCACCTCAGGTAGCTGCCAGCCCTCACCACTTCTGCTGCAGGCACAGCTGTCTCCTGCAGGGTCTGCAGCTCAGGCTGGGAGACGCCCCTGGACAAGAGCAGGTGCACCAGGCTGAGCAGCCCCTAGCCAGGAACGGGCCAACCGCTGTCCAGGGAGCAGCAGAGTATTCCTTCTGCAAAGGTGCCCATGCCAGCAGCAACCGAGGTCTGGCTGGCCTCGAACTCAGGCCAAGCAGGTCTGGCATGGCTTTGGTTTGTGGACTCGCCCTGTCTCAAAGACCACTGAAGCACTTTCTCCCTTATCAGACCTGTAAAGCACCAATAGTCTGAGCTAGCAAAGCTCAGGGCTTGCACCATGGAGAGGCAAGTGGGCTGCAAGGGAGCCCAGAGGGGTGGTGGGGTTAAGGGAACAGGGGGCAGAAGGCTCCTGAAGGAATTGTCAGTGCTCTGCCCAGTGCCCAGGAGATCAGAGCAGCCTGGGCAGGAGAGGAGTCTCACCAGACCCCCCCATCACATAGCAGGCCTGTGGCAGAGCTAGGGGCAGAACCTATGTCCTGCCTCCCTGCCAGCCAATGCAGAGTGCCATGGGGCTGACCCTTGCCCTGGCCCAGCCCCCTGGTAGCTGGGGAAGCTATATGGAGTCCCCCTGTATCTGTCCGGCTGAGTGAGCTCTGATGAAGCCCATCACTGTGGTTCCAGGGTGCCCCCAACAGAGGCCTACACAGGACTAGTCCCCTGTCTCCCCATAGTGCGGCAGGGGCTTTGATTGTCAGCTCCGCAGGCTGTTCTGGGGTTACCAGTTAGACTGGCATGCTGGGAGCTGTGGCTAGCACTCAGAGCAGCTGCCTGCCTCAGAAAGCTGTGCTCTGATTGGCTGAATGCCCCAAGGGGGAAAGCTGTGCTGTGACCAGCTGCCCCAGGACAACCCCGTGTCCTGGCACTGTCCAGGGGGCAAGTGTACATGCCACCCTCCAGTGAGCTCATGGTGGTGCTAATTGCTGACAGAGGAGTTGGGGGCAGGCAGAGTAACTAAGAGTACCTCACAAGCACTGAGAATGCAAACAGCTCAATGCAGGCTATGAGCTGCCTGAACCCAGGAGAAATGCCTCAGTACCATAGGGGAAACTGAGGCTGCAATGGGGGAAAGAGCCACTCTGAGGCACACAGCAAGTCAGCAGCACAGCCAGTCCTCCACCTACTCCCCCTGCTCCCTGGGTGTGGAGAGGTCTGGTTTGTCTCTCCCCCCTGGAGACTGGATGGTTGTTGCAGAGGAGGCTGCCAGCTCCTGCCACCAGCCCTTGCAACAGCAGGAGCCCCCCTGTCCATGTCATGTGCACAGCAGCCACCAGGGGCAGGGAGATGGTAGCTGGGGAACGCCCAGGGCAATGAAAGAGGGGAGAGTCTTGTGCTGGGGCAGGGGAGCAGCCCTGAAACCACAGTGATGGTCACAGTTGGCAGACAGACCAGGTGGAGCAGACTTCCCCCAAACCCAAAGGCTGAGTGCTTCAGGCAGCCCCCAGCTCTGCAGGATGCGGGGAGGCATCCGGCAGAGAGTCAGGGTCTCACAGGGCTGGAAAGGTGACAGGCCAGAGGACAGCACCTCCCCAGGCCCTTGCCAACAGGGAAGAGCTCCACAGCCCCACACATCTGCAATAGGGGCCCACAGGCACGCTGCTGTGGGGAAGTGCTCACAACCCATAGACTGGGCCCAGCACCAGCAAGAGAGCCTAGCAGACGGCCTGGGGCCAGGCCAGCTGCCCCTGGGCTTGGGTGGGGTAGCAGCTGGGGTGTGGAGGAGAGCACCTGACTTCTTTGCATGGTGAAGTTGGTGGGTTAGTGTTGATGACTGGGCTGGGGAAGAGGATCAAGCCTACATCCCTCATTCTGCCACAGCTGGAGGGGGGCTCTGAAGTGAGGTGTGGGCTAGAGGGCCAGGCCAAGAGGGCAGCAGTCTCCACCGAGTGCCATGAGGAATGAAGTTGTTCCTGCCACTCCCTATCAGCTATGGCACATGAGGAGGGACAGGGCTGGGTTCACCCCACCCTTGCTCAGGCTGTCTGCGTTCGGGGGCTGGGGGTGTCGATCTCCAGGCCTGGCACCTTCGCCAAGTGCTAAGGCTTCACACAGATAGCAGCAAATGGAACATGGATCACTGGCGGGGAGGCAGCAAGGAGATGAGTGCCAGACCACTGCCCCCCCATGGGATGGTTCAGTGTCAGAACTCAAAGAGCCACCTGGGCTTTGGAGGAGGTTGCACTTTAGAGAGTGAGCCATTTCCTCTCCCTGCAGCACCATAAGCCTCGGGGGAAACCCACTTTTCACTCCTGTTACAAAAACAGACTCTGACAGTGTCCTACCCTCACAGGAGCCTGGGCTGCCTCGCTGGGTGCAGCACTAAATGGGCTCCTTATCAGGACTGCAGAACCAGCAGCGCAGCCTTTGATCAGGGACTCTGCAGTAGCCTCTCCTGCTCCAGTGGAGCCCAGGGAACTCCCCGTTGCCAGCCATGGCTCGCCTGCTCTTGCAGTGCTCTGTCCACTCCCTCCGGCATGGACAACACATATGCGGACACGGACACATGTATGTACTCACACATGCATTCACCCCACAAGAGTCAGAGTGATGGTGGCTTGACACACGTCTGTACAGAAGCTTCTGCCACGAGGCGCTGACGTGGTGGTTCTGTCCCTTTCTGGTTAACGTCAGCGAAAAGCGCCTCAACCCGCCCCACCTCTGCCAGGCGGGGGGAGGGTCAGGGTGACCCCAGGGCCTGTTGCCCAGGCTGCTCTGGAGCCTGATATCCCCACAAGAGCCTCAGGCCCCAAGGCTACACCTGGAGAAGACAGTCACATTGGTATAGAGCAGCCATGCTGGGTCAGACCAATAGCCCACCCAGCCCAGTGCCAGGAGGTGGCACAGAACAGGATCATCAAGTGATCCACCCATCATCTGGCAAACAGGCTAGGGACATCCAGGACACAGGGCTGCCTTTCTGCCATGGTGGCTAATAACCAGTGCTGGATCAATCTTCCAGGAATATCCCCAATTTTTTGGAACCCTTTTTTAATCTTGGTCTTTACATCCTCTGGCAAGAAGTCCCCCAGGTTGTGAGAAGGAGCTCTGTCCCGTGTCTGGCTTAACCCTGCTGTCTGTTAGTGTCATTAGGAAAGCCCTGGTCCTTGTATCATTTATTCCTTCCCATGACACCTCCCTGCTCGCTCCCTTCACACCAGTCCCAAATTGATGGGTCTCCAACACATCTCCCTGAGTCGTCATCTCCCCACTGAAAATGCCCTGTCTTTTTAATCTCTCCTCTGGGGACTTACCGCCTTGGCCCTCCTCAAGCCCTGCCCCACCTGGCTGGATGGCTGGGGCACAGCCAGGGCAGCACTTGCTACCCAGGTAAGTAATGCAGTGCTCAGACCCTTCCCCAAACCAGGCAGAGCGGGCACAAGGGTGTACCTTGTGTATCTGAGGCGGAAGCTCATCCTCTGAGCTCTCCTCTGGAACAGGCTCTGGGTGTCGCGCAGGCTGTCCATCCTCAGCCCAGCCCCCTAAAGGCAGGCGGGAGAAGTGTGACGGGGCTCTGGGCACGGTGCCCGCATCTGCGGTATGGGCAGAGAATCAGCGGGGGAGAAGCAGGTGAGACAGACTCATGCCAGCTCCCAGCAGGTCACTGGTCAGGGGCTGTAGGCCAATCTCTCCACCCTCACCAGAGGGACCCCAGACAGCCTGGCACAACTGGTAGGACCACATGGCACTCCACAGAAGCTGGAAAGTGGCCCCGTTGTACTTGCCAGCCACCAGCACCAGCTGACCTCACTGCACAGGCCATGGGGGGCAAATTAAACAGTTCACCAGTGCATGAACATTTCCCAAAGCAACCCTACAATAAACATAGATCCTGGACCCACTCCAAGTGCAGCACCCCTGGCTGCAGTGACAGGGAGTACACTGGGAAGCTCCCCAGGTGTTATGCTGTTTGGACAGGAGGCCCATGGCACAAGGCCATCTTGGCAGGGACTCCAATCACCACAGCACATACCTGTGATGCCACCATATCGGTGCTGGAAGCCTGTCTGCAGCCTGGCCGACTCCTCAGCAGCCTGGCGTGGCGAGGAGAAAGGGTAGCTGGCAGAGCGGGGAATGGCAGCGGGAGCAGCCTTCTGCATGTCTGGCTCCTCCGGGGCACTCTCCCCACTCTCATCACTCTCACGCCGGTGCCACATGTGCCGCTCAGGCTCCATCTGGGTGTGCTGCTTGTGCAACTGTGCAGCCAAGAGAAGGGGCGGATCAGACTATCAGGAAAGGGGGATGGAGCCACACCCCACACATGCCCTGCAGGGGCCCAGGCGAAGTGGCTCAGTCACTGGGACCCTATGGCAGGAGAGGGCAACTCTCAGTAACTGGCTCTTCCCCACAGCTCCAGGTGCAAGCAGAGTGGTGGTGGGGGGCCCTCCAGGGAAAGCCAGCACTGAGGAGCGCTGCAGGGAAAGATGTGCAGACCCCCATCACACTGCATCCCCTGGTTTGCTCACCTCATGCATGTAGAGCGCGTGCAGGCTCATCTCGGTGGAGGCATACTCCGAAAGGATCAGGCTCTGCAGCTGCCCTTCCCAGGCGCTGCTTCCTGAGCTTGCTGTCCTGGCATCAGTGCTGCAGGCAGGACACAGAAGGGGGAGGCAATGACCCTGGCCAGCCCCATGTTGGATTCAATACTGCCCTTCTCAGGCTGAGAAGAGATGGGATCATGCCCCTGCCCAGCCCCACTCCACCGCTATGCAACAGGATCCCCCAGTGCTACTTCACCTCACTCCCAGTACTGGCTTCAGAAAGGGCCCCTCTGCAGCCAAGGGAAACTAACCTCTGCCCAGGCACGTGGCTCCACTCAGTCCCAACATCGGCACCCACGGGCCAAATCCCCCAAGCCAGGGAGCGACAGCCGTGGCATAGGCCGCAGCAGCTCTCCATCATGGGAAATGTGGAGCACCCCAGCACCCTTTCCTGGGGTGGAGTGGTTGTAAGTTGACAACCCTTGGGGCTGGCCAGTTCCTGCTCTGGCCACAGGTGTCCTGCTCCTTCACAGGGGAGGGTCAGAATATCACAGCTCCATACAGAAAAACCCGTCTGTGAGCCAGGAATGGACACAGAACATGCCAGCAGGAACAAGGGGGAAATCCCTTTTCTCAGGGAAAACAAGTGGCAGCCAAACCCTGCAGTGTCCCTGCACCAAAGGTGCACTGTGGAGCACAGCCAAGTAGCAAGGCCTGGGTTGGACAAGATCACTGCCCACTAAGCAGGTGCCCAGCACATCTCAACAACAAAGGTCACTGGTAGCTGCCAAGCCCCTCAGCTTTTACCCAGAAGCTGTCATGGTGCTGGGGACCCGGGGTGGTGCCCCCTCCACCTGCGGTCCTGCTGTCTGGAAGCTACTGTGAGTTTGCTGGGCAGACTGGAGCGGTGAGAATGAGCGCAGGGCAGAGGCCACTTCGGAGAGCTGGCGGGAGGCCTGTTGCTCATGGCTTCCTTGCACCAGAGTGGAAGAGCCAGCGATCACGTTGGCAATCAGGCTGTGAGGCTGCAATGGCAAGCAGGTGGGGAAGGAAAGTGGGTCAAGGCTGCAGGAAGACAACACATAAGCGCCCCTCAGCAAAGCTCCAGAGCCCCCTCCCCAGGCCAGCTCACTTGTGGGATGCCAGACCCCACAGTCCTCCTCATTTCATGGCGAGCACACTCCCCTCCCACCCCTGGCACACTTCCTTCAGGTCCTTGGAAACAGCCCCTCCTGCCTGGTCACAGGCCAAAGGACACTGATCCCCTTGGAGACGAGCCCAGCCATCCCCAACCCTCTCCAGCTCAAGCCCAGCTCGACGCAGCAAATTCACTCCACCTACACCTGAGCTATGCTTTGAAGCCAGTCCTAGACCCTTGTGCTGGGCTAAACTGTATGATGCAAGGCAACTGCACTGCAGCCCAAGACCAAAGCCTCTCCCCGCAGCAGTCAGGGTACCTCAGACTCAGACTGCAGGGACTGGATGGAAGTGAAGAGGGCGTTGTCAGGGAGCACGGCCTGCTGGGCCAGCGCCATGCTGCTGTCCCGGAGCACTCGCTCCTTGAGGAAGCCGATGAAGGCTGTGCTCTCCCGAGGAGGCTGCCATTTGGGGTTGGTGATGGCGAAGTGCATGAGGGAAAGCTCCGTCTTGCCATCCTCAGCCTGCTGGTAAACGGAGGCCTCTGTCTTCCCCGCTGACATCCACTGTGAAGCACACAAGAGAGATGAGGGGATGGGGACACTCTGGACCTTCCCTGGGGCCTGCTTGACACCCCATCACGGGGCCTGCAGCATCCTAGATCAGCAGGCTGCATAAGCACATGGCCTGGGATACAGCTCACCAGGGATCACCCGTGGCGCAGCTGAGCACTGAGGGGTCATGTCAAATACCCATGCCCCAGCCCTGACCTCACTATAGCTGGGTTTGCCCCAACCAACAGAGCCCCTAGCAGAGGGCACCGTTAAATCTGAGACTGCCACAATACAGCCCCAAGACCACAGGTCCCAGCATGCAACACTCCAGCTTTAATGACAGAACCCAGTCACAATGCACTCTGGGACAGCAGTCCCACCTTGGCAGAACTCTGTGGGTACCATCAGCCCATGCCTCTGTTCCATACACAGGAGGACCCCATCTTTGGGGGAAAAGGACACCCCTTGTTTAAGGGAGTGAGCCCTGCAAGAGCACAGGTGTCCTCGCCTACCGCCGGGTGGCCATGCTGGCGAACGTCCATCTGCGCAAAGGAGCAGGTGTCACCCACACCCACCACCTCCACGGTGAAGTTGCGGAAGAAGTCAATGATCTCCAAGGACTTGGGCCTCAGGCAGAAGATGAGGATCAAGGGGGTGACGATGGGGCTCAGCAGCTCCTCCAGGATGAACACCTGGGAAGGGAAGCGTAGGTGATCAGCAGGCAGCAATTGGAGCAGCCAGGGCAGGCCAAGGGTGGCTGCTGCACAGGGGGCCGGTGGGCCAGGCTGTCCCAGTCAGGGAACCGTCCTTCAGGCAGGAGGGAATGGCAGCTCCTTGATGAGATCACCCCCAGGTCTCTGCCCTCAGCCCCATCCTCCCAAAGCCCAGAACCGCTTGGGAAGGCTTCTATGAAACCTCACCTGCCCCCTCCCCTTTCCCTGGGGAACAGCACTGGGGCTGCTCAGCCATCACACACAGGCCCACTGCCTTTGGCAAAGAGGCATCTTCGCCATCCCCGGCATGCCCCGCCATCTCTCTGGGCAGTTGCCTCACAGCAGCCCAGAGGTGGTGCTTGTGTGTCAGACACCCCAGCCCTGCAACCTATGGGGCACTACCAGTGCCCCTTACTCAGTGAGGCACATGCATGCCAGTCCAACCCCACCCCACTTCTGAGCTAGCAGAGGAACCGGGCTCACCGCTTTGTACTGGAAGAGCTGAGCAAACTCATCCCGGGTCTCGTAGCGATGGGCATTGGCCTGCCAGTGGTCAGGCATGTAGTGGATGTGTGCCAGGATCACTCTCAGCAGCTGTTCTGGGCAGAACACCAGGTGCTGGTCTGGGATGAAGGACCTGTAGGTAGGGCAGGACAAGGACAGCACCCCCAGAGAACCTCAGCGAGCAGGTGAAATCCAGCCTTTTTCTAAGGGTGGAGAGCCCTGCTGGTGCCCTTCAATTCCAACCCACAGCCCCCTGCTACTCCAGTGCTGGTCCCCATACGCAGGCCTGCCAGTGCCCCTGACGTCTGATATGCAAACCCCACCGCCCCCAACATTTCTGCCTCATCTTGGCTGGACCCATTGCTCCTCATCCCATCTCCAGGCCTCTCTGAGCAGACTCCTTTTCACTTGAGGCTCTTGGTGGCTGCTGGCTGAGTTGTGTGCCTCCAACGATGGCAGCCTCAGAGCTAGGGGCAGAGGACCTCCTCCACCTCCACCCCAGGCAGGATAGCAGTGCCAGCCCATCTCACCTGCAGACTGTGACGCCCACACCAAGCAGGGTGACTGTGGTCAGGACATGCTCCACAGCCAGCACGTCCTCGTCATAGATGGTGAGCGCAATGAGCACGGCCAGAATGGAGCCGGCGAAGAAGGCCACATTCTTGGCCACGATGGTGAGCAGCGGGGAGATGAAGCAGTTCATGTACTTGGAGGCTGGTTTGTAGCCCTTGCTGAGGCGTGAGTGCAGCTCATGGTCCAGCTCGTTGAAGTGGCGCAGGTAGCAGCGGCCATAGAGCGACCAGCAGCGGGCACCCAGGCTGCCCGGCTCCCGCTTCAGGATCTCGGTGTAGCTGAAGAAGGCATAGAGGATCTGCCAAATGAGGATGAGGGGACAGAGAATGAAGTTTGCGATGCCAATCCAGAGGATGCGGGTGCTGAGCTTGTCGGCCAGCTCCAGGCGGTTGCCGCCCCGCTTGTACTCTGCCTTCAGGCTCCACTCGTTCTCAAAGAGCGAGCCAGGCCCCCAGAAGAAGATGAGCTCAAAGTTGTACTTGAGGCCGCGGGTGTAGAAAATAGTGTCACCCAGCAAAGGCAGGTGGAAGCGGATGGGCAGCAGTGACTTGTTCACCATGGCCACCATGTAGTTCTTGAAGCGCAGGATGCGGTGGTAGATGTCCAGCTCCGTCAGCTCTTTCTTGTGGATGCAGATCTGATGCTCTTTCTGGATCTGCACGATGCGTGCCTGCACCTCCTGCCAGGTGTAATAGGGCAGGGTGGACTGCAAGAGAGAAGCAGCAAGGTTAGACTCGGACAGAGATGCCTGAAAGCCCCAGGGTGTGCTACACAGACCAGCACAAACTACAGGTTCCAGCATGCACCGCTCCAGCATTCCACAGACACAAGGCACGGGACGTCTCGCCATCACTCACTTTTATTAAAGATCCCAGAGGGAGGCTTCAGGTTTAAGAACCTGGGCTGGAACTCAGGAGGGTTGGGGTTCAATACCCAGGTCTGCCAGACTCCCCCTGTGGCCAGGGGTAATCCTTAGCCATTCCGTGCCCCAGTTTCTCTACCAGGAAATAGGGATAATGACCCCGTCCCGCCACCAGGGGAAGGCATAAAACTAAACTGCTCATCACCAATGTGGCTGTAATACGGCTGGGATGGTGGCAAAGCAAAGCCTAGAGGCAACTAACACCAAAGCGACTGGCTGGCAGATGGGCGAGACAGCAGAGCTGTCCCATGAGCCAGAGACACATGCAGAGTGTGGGGTGATTTGCCCTGCAATTAGCTGGCAGCACATGAACAGGCTGTAAAAAAAGAAATCACATAACTTGCAAGAGAGGGCCGAGAGGCACCGGGAAAGACAACGGGCAAGATACCAGGAGTGGAAGAGAGACTAGAGCAAAGGGAGAGGGGAATGCCCCTTTTCTACTGCTCAACAAGGCAGCACCCAGCTGGGGGGTAGAGGGAGCTCCCTGCCCTGCCACAACACCCCAGTCCTGGGGTCACGCACCATGGGGATTTTGAGGGCATTGATGTAGAAGGAATGAATCTCCCAGTAGCAGCAGATGTTGTAGATAAATTTGATGAGTCGATGGATCCAAAAAACCCCTGCTATCACCAGGATGCAAATGAGAAAGCCGTTCTCCTGGATCCTGCAGGGAGAAGAGACTTACAGCCACGAGACAATGCTTCCCTTTCTGCAGAACCACAGCAGTGCCTCATCTTGCAGGAGCCCAAACTATATGCATTGTCAAGGGATTGCTTCATTCACTACCAAATGTAGCCACCTCTGGGGTGGGATGCAACACCTGTACAACAGCACCACCCCATCAAGCACTGTACCTGAGAGGTAACCCATAGGGATTACGTAACCCACAATACAACACAGCTTGGCAACTCAGACCAAGACAAAACAGGGACTTGCAATCCCTGCAGACTAGGCCCCTCTACCCATGAGGATGGCAAGGGCTGCATTCTGAAGGTGGGTGAGGTTTCTCCACTCCCACTGACTTCTGGAAGGGATCCAGGATCGTCAGCTCCCACCTTGACAACTGAAGGAGGACCTCGGATTAACATGCCTAGGTCTGCGGGTGCAGGCGCAGCTGCCGCCCTTACCTTGCACTGCAGACGCTGGGAGGCAGAAATGCATCTGGCAGCGTCACCTTGATAGGCTCACTGGAGTGCTGGCTGTGATTCACCATCTTGTTGGCAAACAGGATGTCGTAGTCCACGCAGCTGACAAGGAAGGTGGTGAAGGCCACCACGAAAATGAACTGCCTGTGCGAAAAGCAATGGCCATGAGGAGGCATATCAGACGGGCACCCTTCCTGACCCCCAACTCCTAATAAACCACCTTCAGCACGGGCTACTGGGTCCCAGAACCCCACTGCCCTTGGCACAGGGGGAGGGACAAATTCTGAGAACAGGGGACTAAATTTCTAGGGATGGACTTGGCAAAAAAACGGGGGCAAGACAGAGGAAGACAGGCTTCTCATCCTCCTACTCCCCTCAACCCAACTCCCCCAAGTGACTATGCAGTTATAGGGGGAACACTGAGGCGCAAGGTAATGACTTCCCGCACCCTCAAGCCCAGGGGCAGCTTGGAGAACCTGCCTCTTCCCTGCCCCAGAGCAGAAGACCGAAGACGTACATGAGCTCAAAGATCTCGCCAATCAGCATGCAGGTGAAACCATTCTTCTGGTGCAGGTTATAGACGTGGGAGCTGCAGTCAAGGAGAACAGCCTGGCCTCCCTTCCTCTCTGGTCACCAGCCAAGGGAAAACCCCCCTTATCCCAATACACTGGTCAGGTTGTGATGGATGGCTGCAGGGCAAGTGTGCTCTCTGCCAGCTACAAAGCACCCCGGGGCCAACCTCTGTGCCTGTCCCCAGGTGATGGTGACATCTGCCCAGCACAGAAACCCCAAACCCCATCTGCACCTGGGCAAGAGATTAAGAATACTGCATTCATGGACCGTCTGCTCCCTCACCAAAGCCTGCAAGGGCAGGGTGGGGACATGAAAGCAGCCAGAGTCTAAGAATCAAGCCTATGAGGAACAGCGGGGGGCCCTTGCCAGAAGCGCAGAGATGCCATTTGCCACCTCACACTTCTTCCCTGCAGCTGCAAGAGTGGGCAGGGAGATGGGCCCCGCAAGCTGTAAGGTCAGGGACGATGTGGCCATCTCATCCAAGCCACTTTGCCTTGGTGACTGCACCGGCCCCCAGCCCCGGCTGAGACACAGCCTCGCCCAGGCTCCTCCAACTCCGGCCTGGCCTGCAAGGATATGCGAGAGAAGAAGAGGTCCAGGTTCTCGATGTGGTGCCAGGGAGCTGTGGGACACACAAGGGCTGAGCGGTGGGGCCCGGGGCCGCAGCAGGTCGGTGCCCACCAGCCCCTCGGCTTCCCACGGGGAGTCGCCACCACGGGTCAGCCTGGCAGCCAGGGGTGGGTGGAGGGTCCCCGCCACGGCCCCCCCCGGGCACTGCGCCCCTCCCCCAGCCTAGGACCCCTGACCGCCCCCCCCAGGAACCCCAGACCCAATACAGGGGCCCCCAGCCCAAGGACCCCTGGGGCACCTGGACCCCTCCCCCTGCCCCAGAGCCAATACCAGCCCCCCCAGCCCAAGCACCGAGCGGATACCTCCAGCCCCCCCCCCGTCCGGCCCCCCAGGGGGCACCTCGCCCCCCGAGGCCGACCCGGGACCCCGCCCCCGCTCACACTTGCCGCCCTCGGGCACGTGCACCAGCAGCCCGTCCTCCCCGGGCGGCGAGTCGCTGTAGGAGGCCTCCAGCCGCTGGTAGGCCGTCTCGAAGTGCGCCATGCCGGCCCCGCCCGCCGGGCCTCATCGAGCGCGCCGCGCCCGGCGCCCTGCGGAGGGAGGGAGGGAGGGAGATGTGGCCGGAGCCCGCGGCCGGACGCCTGGGTTCCCCGGTCGCCCCGGTAACCAGCCCCTCTGCCCGCGGCCCGGGCCGCCGCCTCGCTGCCCTCCCGACCGTCGGCTCTGAGTGGCGGCTCCGGCGGCCAATCGGGCCCGAGGGGGCGGGCGCGGAGCCGGATTGACCTCGACGGCGCCCCGTAGCCGGGCGGACGTGAGGTCATGAGGCGAGTTTAACTTCCGGGTGAGCTGCGCTCTGCCCCCCGCCCGGCCGGGCCAGGTGAGCGCCGCGGGGGGCTGCTCGGTGGGGGCGTGGTCAGACGGCGCCGGCCAATGGGGGGATCCCCCGCCTGCTCCTGGGGGGCGCGGGACGGGGCTGGCCAATCAGGCCGCAGGAGCCCCCACCCCGAATCTTGGCCAATCAAGGCGCAGGATCCCATGGCCCAGCCTGCGCCCTGATTGGCTGCCCCTCATCCCCCTCTCCCCCCAGCCCTTCCCTTGCCCCCCATGCCCCAGGACCCCCCAATCTGTCCTCACCCAGCCCCCCCCGACCTCTGACCCCCCATCCCTTTCTAGCCCTTCCCCGGCCCTCGGCCCCCCCCGTCCATCCTCACCGAGCCCCCCCGGCCTCTGCCCCCCCCACCTCCATCTCCCCAGACCCCCCAATCTGTCCTCACCCCGTCTCCCCCTCGGCCCCCCTCGATCTGTCCTCATCCAGCCCCCTCATCTCCCCCCAGCCCTTCCCCCGCCCCCATCTTCCCAGGGCCCCCCTCGCTCCGGCCTCACCCAGCCCCCCCCAGCCTCTGCCCCTGAGTCCCCCTCGCTCCGGCCTCACCCAGCCCTCCCCCGCCCCCGTCAGGCCCCACCAGCCTCTTCCTCCTTCTCCCCATCATCCTTCTGCACAGACAGCCCCCCACCCCCAGCCTCACCTCTGCTCCTGGAGGTCTTTGGCCTCCCCCCACGGGGTCCTCTCACCCGCTCCCCAGCCTGGCAGCTGGAGCCCCGTCTGCCTGTGCCACAGCCGAGGAAAGATGTCACTGCTAAATTAAGCCTCCCGTTTAGAGCTTGCAAATGTGTTTAAAAAAGAAGAACAAATCCAGTTAACAGCTTACCTGAGGGCTGCTTCCCGCCCCCCCTTCCAACTTGGGTGAAGTTTCTCTGCCCTGCTGGGGTGTAGCTACCTGTCTCTTCTTGGCTTGATAGCTTTGTTTGTCTGACCTGTAAATGAACGCTCATCCTCTTGCTGGGCACATTGGAATGAACAGAGAAACCACATTCCTGTGTTTAGGGCGGTGTAGCTCCTGTTTGACAGGAAACACCTCAGCCCCGCCACTGAAAAACAAAATCCTGACCTCGGAGAGTCCTGTCGTGTGGTCACGAGTGAGGCTCCATTTTGTTGAGGAATTATGACTCCTGGCATCAATTCATGAGAACTGGCACATCCTGGTGAGGTGCTGGCCTCGTGATGCAGGTTGTGCCCGTGGTGGCTCACCAGGCACTTGGGAGTCCCTTGGCCATATAGCCAAAAGTGAGGACTTGGAACCTTTTGCTTTGAAGCCAGCAGCCCTGCCCTGTAGGGAAACCACCATTGCCACTAGCAGCACTGGGCGGTTTCTTCTCCCATGTCCTCCAGCCAGCAGTGTGGCGTGACTGCCCATGCTGGAGCAGGCTGACCATTGCCACTGTGCGTATCAGCCATATGGTCCCAGGTAGAGCGCTGCACGGATACAAATAAGTGGATCCGTATCCGACCTGCATCCACAAGAAATGGTCAGCGGATATCCATGTTGTATCCGCGCGTGCGGATGTAAGGTGGATATCTGTGGTTATCCGTGGATTTGCAGGGCTCTAGTCCCGGGCATGGTCCAGTGCTGCTGCCCACCCCGTGCCGGGTCATGGATGCCAAGTCTGAAGGTGTGAGAGCTTGTTAATGGCTCTGTCTACCTCCCTCTCATTCCTTCTTCAGATGCCTGCTGGAAGCTATGCAGCCCCTCGAGGTCAGGTCTGTGTTTGAGGCTGCCCAGGACCCCACCTTCCTGCATGGACTCTCCCTTGTAAATGGCTTCTCAGAGGTTGTGCCATCCACAGACTCCAACGCTACACAGCAGGGTAGTGTCTAAAGCTATTAAGCTGGTTAGAGGGGCTGTAGAGTCATCCAAGGGGCTTGCTGGAGGGTGAGTGAGTGTCCAGAGGGGGGATTTTTCTGCAGCCCAACCTAGGGAGAATCCTATCTGTTAACAGCTTCCTGGAGATCCCTTTCTTGCACACACTGAAATGCATTTTGTTTGGCTGGTTGGTATCATCCCCATGTTCTGGCACAGAGGTGAAGTAACTTCCCCAGGGCCGTGTATCAAGTGAATGTTAGCATCCGGAACAGAGGCAGGAGTGCTGACTCCTAATCCTTTGATCTAGCCACACTTTGGAGGGATCTGTCTGTCTTGTAGCCCTCTGTCCCTCCCCCTTGGACATGGCACACCTTCCTTAAGCTCCTTTCTTCCTTTCAGAGAAGCTAGTAGCAGGCAACAGGGAGGAGAGAGCCCGAGGGGTCCCAGAGATATCAGACCGGATGTGCTGCTCAACCTGCTCTCAGGTGTTTGATAGCAGGGAGGAACAGGTATGAGAGATGGAGGGATGGTGTGTGAATGGCTGAAGCCTGGGCCAGAGAGCTCTGCAGTTGTGGCCCAGATACTCAGCCCAGATTACTGGTCCTGAAATGAGATGCTCCATTTTGGGTTTAACGTGGCAAGAGGTGGGGTATTGCATGCTGGGACTCGCAGTCTCCACCAGCCACGCCAACGCATTTGTGATGAGGGAAGCTGCAGTTTAGTCGATTGAAGTCGGTTAGGTGCATTCCTCAGGCCCCTGGTAAATGGCTGGCGCAGTCCCAGCTGGGCAGGGCCCGATCTAGCCACGCTATCAGCATCCACATGTTCTGGTACCTTGGCCAAGGGGATCAGACCAGCTTGTAGGAGGCTGGTGTTGCATCTCTGCAGCCCTGGGGGCAGAATGGGAACTTGGCACTAAAGGCCATTAACTACCGAAGCAACCATGAGATGCCAAAAAAGCCAGGCAGCTTCTGCTGCTTCCCAAGTATCCTACAGACTAGCATCTGGGTGAGGGACCTCCACACTCTCCAGTCTCGTGTCTTGGTTGGTGAGCTTCCATCTGTCTGACCCAGGGGGTGATCCGTATGGGGGCCCGTTCTCACTTTGTGTCCTTCCCAGACTGAGCATTACCGTCTGGACTGGCATCGCTTTAATCTGAAGCAGCGTTTGCTGGGGCACCAGGCTCTTGCAGCAGAAGAGTTCGAGGAGAAGACCCATGCAGGTTAGGGGAACATAGGGGAAGAGTGGCTGTCCCAGGCTTGCCTGTGTTGGTGGAGTGTCTTGTGATTTGAAGCTAGCACCTGTTAATTATCAGTTGATATCCAGCCCCAGGTGCTACCTGTGTTTTAAATTTGAAACATAAAAATCTGTCATAGGCTCAGTCAAAAGGTCCAGTTGGGCTTGGGCTCTGTGCAGACTGGCTTTTGGGGTAAGGTGGGGCAGTCCTCCCTCCCAGTCCTGACTTCACCCAGAACTGGCCACTGGGCCTGGGAGGCAGCTAGCTGCAGTTATCTGGCCTGGTGTGCTCTGATTGGTGGTTGAATTGTCCTGGCCTGTCTAGCTGCTGGAGGATCAATTCTTGTTGGTTCCCTCAGTAACTGATCCTAGAGGTGGCCCTTCTCGGCAGCCCTTGGAAGTCTAAACTCACTGCTCTTTTCCTCCAAGGAGGGCACCACCTTTGAGGGGAGAGGTGCCAATGTGATAGGGCCTCCAGCTGGCCGTCTGATACGCTCCATCACAGCAGCCCTTTAGCAGGGCCCCTAGGCAGCAGGAAGCCTCTCTGGTGGCACCTGGCCAGGCGAAGAAGCCCCAGGCCTCAGAGAGGCAATTGCATAGCACCTGCAAGGCTGGGGTTTAAAAGGAGCAGTGGCCATTCGGAAGACCTCTGTGTCTCCAGCTGGGACATGGAGAGGCTCAGTGACCCTGGTGGAATGGGAGTTGTTCCTTCCTCTTCATTCTAGGACTCAGGCCTTCCTGAGGCAGTGCAGCACCTGACACCCCCCTCTTCCTCTACCTGGTTTGCAGGTGACATCTCCAGTATCTCTGGCTCCGATTCCGATGACTCTGAGTCAGGTGATAAATCAGATCTGCTCCCTTGCCAAGGCCCCGCAGAGTCAGGGAGCAGTCAGCCGAGCCAGCCCCCGGGCACCTGCTCAGCCCAGGTCCTGTTCCGCAACTCCCAGGGCCAGCTGCTCTCTGTCTACCGCTGTGTGCTGGCCACAAAGAAGGCAAGTGATGGCCCAGCAGTGCTGAGCCCATCCCTGGTGACCTGCCAGAGGTCCTGGAGCAGGCGTTATCCAAGGCAGCTTGAAAAACCAGCAAGCAGGGCTTGGCTGGGATCCCTGATCTGCCCCTCTGATCCCATGGGCAGCGGGACACTTGGGCAGGGGAGCTGAGCTCCAGCTGTGAGGATCTGGCTGGTGCAGCAAGCATACAGATGGTCTGGGTGTTGCTGGACTGGTGCTGGGCAAGGCTCGGCACATTAGGATCCTTGCCCAGGTGCTGGGGGTGCAGGCCCTGTGCAGCTGGGGTTTGTCACAACTACCTGTCTGGCCTCCACAGGAAGGGGCAACCCCTGCGCCCTCCCCAAGGGAGCCCTGCCACTTCCCCTACTGCCTACAGAGTTCTTGCCTAACGGCTCCCAGCTGGTGAACCCTGGCATGTCCCCAGTGTGGGGCAGGGTGAGGGCCTGTGTCCCAAGCTGGGTGCTGAACAGGCCGCTATGCTGTCGTATTGTCAACGGAGGGTTTCTGTGTGCCAGGGCAGCAGCGAGGAGCCTGAGCTGGTGGAATCCCTGCGGAGCCTGGGGGCCGACACCTGCTGGGTTATCCTGATGACAGGCGGTGGGCACTTCGCAGGAGCCATCTTCAGGGGGTGAGTGTCCAAAGCAGCCTAGGGTAGGGCCTGCTGCTGGGGGGATGGGATCCTGTTGGGGGCTCTGTGGGGGAGGGGATCAGAGGAGATGTGGCTCAGTGGGGTGTGAGGAAAGGGGCCCTTGCTCCCTGTTTGCTGGCTCAGTGGGCATCTCTCTTCCCCACACCTGCCACTCCCAGGGCCTTCGTGTGTCCCTGGCAGTAGCTAAAGCTCCTGGGATACCTGTCCTGTGCCCATCTGTACCCCCAGAGCTGGCTGGGAGAAGAGTGCTCCCCTGTGTCCCAGATCAAGGAGGCATCAGAGAATCCAGGAGTCATGACCTGTCCCTGTCCAGTGTCTGCCCCCATGGCCAGGGCAGTTGTCCCTGCATGGGGATAGGCCTTGATTTCCCCAGTGCCCTGGCCCACTCTGTGGTTTCTCTCCCCAGACCGGAGGTGGTGGAGCACAAGACATTCCACCGGTACACGGTGCGTGCCCGCCGGGGCACGGCGCAGGGGCTGCGCGATGCCCAGGGCCAGGCCTCCAGGCCCAGATCAGCCGGTGCGTCACTGCGGCGTTACAACGAGGCGGCTCTGCTGAAGGTGGGGGCAAGGGCAGAGGGCCTTGTTTGGGATCAAGCCCTTGCTACTGGCCTTCCAGATGGGTGTAGGCTGTGGTTCTGGGGCAGTCTCTGGCTTCTTGGGGGTGGCCTTGGACATGAGCCACTGCTCCCAGGGATAGGCTGCAGCTGGCTCTGGGCAGAGAAGGCACAGGCTGTGCCCATGGCTGGGGCATCTGGGGACTGGAGGTGGGTTGTCACTCTGCTTAGGGGCTTGGCCCAGGATGCTCATGTGGCACCCTCCAGCAGGGCCAGGCCTTTGGGCCTGAGAGCCATTTAGGGATCATGTGTCCTGGCTTCTTGACCCAGGCCAGTCCCCCAGGCACCATTACAGATCTAGCTGAGCTCCCACACAAGTCACTCACTGGCCTGCAGCACCACTGTTGTTCACCTTCCAGCAGGAGACAGGCCCAGATCTGAATGCAGCCACCAGCCTTGTTTCAGCTAGCTTCCTCCCTGCCCCAGCACATCCTGAGGTCCACGTCATCCTGGTGCAGTTCTTGGCTTGGCTTCCAGCCCAGTGCCTCTCTGACACAGCCCGCTTGCTTTCCCTGCCCTGCTGTGGGCCCGCTGCTGCACAACCTGCCTGTCCGTCTCAAGCTCCCTCCTTTTAAAGCCTTGCTTTGTCACAGCAGCCTCTTGCCCACGCTGCTATCCAAGTGCCAGCTGCCTGCAAGGGTGGGAAGCATTTGCCAGGCTTCGGTCACCCCCATCCCCATTCCCTAGGCCTGCCGGCAATGGCTAAGGGTAATGACTTCCATCAGGCAGCCCCCTCGTCTACTGAGCGACTCCACAATCAAATCCCTGGCACTGCCTTGCTGCACAGAGACTGGTTGTGCTTGGCCACACCCCGGTGTGGAGGGCTGCTGGGGAGCTTGGATATAGGGTTGATTCTGCCCCTTCTATCCCCAGGACATCCAAGACATACTGGCCAGCTGGGCACAGCACCTGCAGGCAGCCAAAAGCATCTTTCTGCGCGCTCCCCGTGCCAACCGGGCGCTGCTTGTCGGTGGCAGGGACTCCCCTCTGCACAAGGACGACTTCCGCATCTGCCACATTCCCTTCAGCACCCGCAGAGCCACCTTCAGGGAGGTGCTGCGTGTGCACGCGGCCCTGGCCACCCTTCAGGTGTACGGTGAGAGAGGGCGTGTCAGGGCAGCACCAAGCTGCCTACCTCAGAGGCATTCTCTTGAGGGTAGGGAGTCGACCCCCCCCCCGGTGGTGGGTGGCCATGCTTGCTCCTCCCACTGAGATGAGGAAGGAGGGTGGGGAGGTTTTGGCTCAGCCCCATCTATGGCCTTCACCTCCAAGGGTTCTGTCCTGCAGGTAAGGATACGGCAGTGGCGGATCTCTCCAGCTCTCCCCGGAAGGGCTGGAAGAAAGTGCCCTCCTCACAGCTGGAAGAGGAGCCCCCACAGGACACCACCAGCTGTGAGTGAGGGGGAAGGGTGCTGGTGTGTGGGGAGGGCACTGGCTGACTCATCTTTCTCTCCCACTGGGGCTTTCCCTGGATGGGGGCACGGGGCACAGCTGCCTTGGAACAGCAGGGTCCAGGCCTTTGGGCACCCCACAAGGGTGCTGTCTGCTGGTGGGGAGGTGATCAGTCACCCCCTGCTGTCCCCTGCCCATCAAAGAAGGGTGGGTCTAGTCCAGCTGGGGAGCAGCAGGGTGAATCCATGGTCTGTGTATCCCCCTGAAGCCCCATCGGAGGAGGAAAGCCAAAGTGGGGAGCTGGAGACAGTGGAGGTGACGCTAGGGACACTGCAGCTGAGGGAGTTTGAGGTGACGCCCAAGCGAAGCCACAAGAGGAGACGGAAGAAAGGCAAAGTGGCGAGAGGTGAGGAGGACCCAGGACTGGTGCTGCCGTGGTCCTGCCAGCCCCCCTCAAGGGCGGAGTGTAACCCTCCCTGGCAGGGGCATTGCTGGCACCTGGCACACGGGGCATGTGCCCTGAGTCCTAGCACCAGTGTCCTGAATGGCTGGGGTGCTCCCTGCCTTTCCCAGCCCTATCCTCAGCCTGCCTCTCCTGGGCTGGGCTGCCTGCGGCAGCCACCATCTCACCCATCCCCAGCCTGGGATCGGGGGCCAGGCTGGCAGTGGCAGGAGCCAGGGCTCCTGACTCCAGATTGGAGCTGGGGCACAGGGAATGGAGCTTAGGCCTGGGCCCCGGATCTTTCCCAGAGGCAATGATGCTCCTGCTTGCAAGGAGCCTTTGCACGAGGGACTAACGTCGCATCAATAAGAGCAGCTGGAAGGTGGCGTCCCTGTCTGGCCTTTGCTGGCATGGGGAAACGGGAACGGGGTCAGCATGGCTCTGGAGTGTTTCTCTTTCTCTCCCTGTCCTTCCTGGAGCAGGTGCTAGGGCCGAAAGGCCAGGAGTCCAGGAAGGTCCTGAGGGGTCAGTGCTGCAACCAGAAGCAGACATGGTGGCGGAGCCCCAGGAGAAGGCCAGGACAGAACTTGCTCCCTGGGGGACAGGAGGTGAGTCAGGCCAGGCTGTGCTGCATGTGCCACATGGGTCACCATGGACTTGGGCTTCTCCTCTGCCTGTACCCTGTTGGCACATCAGACCCTCCAGTCACGCTTGTGCATGGTGGGGAGGCGAGCAGGGATCTTGGCTGACAGCTCAGTGCAGTGAGACTAATGGTGAGGATGGGGCGACCGCACAGAGCAATCTGGAACAGGGCCTGTGGTGCGGGACAGGCTGTGCCTGACAAGGGACCCCATGAGGACCGGGAATTGCAGGTGCACTGGGGGGGGGGGGGGTCCGGCAGCAGGGCCTTGGAAAAAGATGGGTATCTGAGTGGGAGCCCTCACAGATGTAGGGAGGCAGACCAGAGGCCCCTACCCCCTGGTCTGGGCTCCACAGACTCAGCAGGAAATACAAGAGGTGCCCCAGAGCAAGGGCAGATGCTGAGTCCCGGGGGCAGAGGCTAGTGAGGTAATGACAGTGTCTGCAGTGCCAGCATTTGCGGTTGGGGGGTTCCCAGCTGGCGTCCAACCCTGGGCCCTGAGCAGGTGGTTCCCTGGGGGTTCCCATGTAGTGCCCCAGCCCCAGTGGGGACTACTGGGGCCTAGCTGCTGAGCTCACCTGGCCTTTCCTTCCAGAAACACCCCTGGGCCAGCTCCGGGATGCCCTGTTCACAGCCTGCAAGACAGGGGACTTTGGGACCCTGAGGCACCTCCTGGGCACAGTGGAGCATGGGGCACTGCTGGGGGGCAACGACAATGGTGCTGTGGAGGGGCTCCAAGATCACCTTTGTCCCTGTGATCCTGGCGGGATGTGGAGCAAGGAGCCAGAGCACGACTGCATAGCCCCAGGGGCAGCTCCTGAGCTCCTCACACTGCTCAATGAGGCCCTGGATGACAAAGGCTTCACCCTGCTGCATGTGGCGGCTGCAGCAGGGAAGGGGACAGCTGTGCATCTGCTGCTGGAGGCTGGGGCCAACCCTGCCCTCAGGTACCTTTCCCCCTGCAATCACAGGAAGCTGCCCCATCTCCTGACACCCCCCCCCCACATCCCCAGCAATCATAGGAACCCACCCTGCCTGCTAATGCCCGACCCCATCCCCAGAAATCACAGGAACCTGCCCCACCTGCTGACACCCCCTACACACCTCCCCAGAAATCACAGGAACCCAGCCCCAGCTCCTGACACCCTCCACTCCCACCCCAACAATCATAGGAAGCCACCCCGCCTGCTGACGCCCTTTGTGCCTTTCCCCTCCCTGCCAGTTGGGCACGGGTGGGGAGACATACTCTGGCCCCCTTCCTTGTGCCTGCCATTCTGACAAGACAGAACATGTTCACTCACCCCCTTTGTGCGTGGGTCTTTCCTGGCCTGCAGAGGTTGTCTGATCTCTGGCCCTGGGCCACACACCCTCCCCTGGAGGGATTGGGGGCCTAACCAGGGAAGCTGGCACTATGAGGGACCCTGCCAGGTTCTCCCTATGGAGCTGCCCATCCTGCAGGGGCTATGGGGCAGCCAGCAAAGGGAAGCACAGGTCTGTTCCAGCTTCACCCTCAGCCACTCTGCTTGGCTCCCAGGGACAAGCAGGACCGGCCCCCATACTGCGTCTCTGCTGACAAGCTGACCCGCGATGCCTTCCGCAAGTACATGGCAGATCACCCAGCCAAGTATGACTACAGGCGAGCCAAGGTGGGTGCCTCCCACCCCCTGCCCAGGCAGAGGCAGCCCTGAGATCCCTCCCTGGCAGCAGGGCGTTCAAATCTGCCCACCTTGGGTGCCTGAATCCTCACTGAGGAGAACCAAGCCACCTCCAGAGTGCTGGCGTCCTTACCCACGACGCTGGGCCTAGCCCCTGCCCCCTGGGACCAGCTTCTGTGCTGCTGGGGGCTGGCTGGAAGGACTCTGAGGCCCAGCTCTGACAGTCTGCAGGCCTGGTCCCTAGCTTGCACCTGTTCAGCTGTGAGGTGAGGGGCAGGGTAGCATGATGGGTGAGGAGGGGCTGTAGCATCGATGCCCCTCAACAGGAGCGAGGAACTGAGCTCTGCAGCTGGGGCTGTTAGCAGCAGGGGGTGGGCACATGGGTCTCCCAGTAAATCCCTGCTCGCCTGGTGAGGGTGCTGTCCTGCCCAGGTGCCTGGGCCCCTGACGCCAGAGATGGAGGCCCGGCGGCTGGAGAAGCAACGGGCACAGAGAGCACAGCGGAAGCAGCGGGCACAGGAGCAGGAGGAGAAACGGCAATTTGCGGCTCTGTCAGACCGGGAGAAGGTGAGCCTTGTGGCCCAGACACTGTTCACCTGGGGAGTCTCTTCCCTGGTGCACAGGCTATGTGGCTAGAGCTTGTGGGGGGCCCATTTAGACCCAGCCAGGACCCCAGGGGCCTGACAGGGATGGGTGGCAGGGGCCAGGGCAGGGCTCACCCCACCCAAGTGACCAAGTCTCTGTCTCTGCTTCTCAGAGGGCCCTGGTGGCTGAGCAGAGACTGGCTGGACAGCTCCTGGACACCGGCGCAGCTCTCACCAGCACCAGGTACTGGGGCTGCTGTGTGCCCAGCGCTCGTGGGGGGAACAGACGGACAGGCTGTGCTCCTGGGGGAGCAGAGGGGCCCTGGTGGGTGCTGCTTCCCAGTGCAGGTGCTGGGCAGGAAGGGCAGGGGCGTGAGCAGCTTCCAACTCCCATGGCCGTCCACACTCTACCTTCTGATTTGTACAGGCGCTGCTGGCAGTGTGGGGAGTCCCTGCTGGGCCGGATCCCCTTCCACTACTTCGACTTCTCTTTCTGCTCCACGGGCTGCCTGCAGACTCATCGCCGGGGCCGACCGGGGCCCCCCTAGGCCTGCACACCTGCCAGGGACACACTGTGCGCTCGGGGCCTGGGGGTGGCAGAGTGCTAACTCACTGGCTCTGCTTGAGGCCTTGTCGGCACCTGGTGCTCACCCCTAGCAGGGGCCCAAGAAGGGCAGGGATAACAGCACTGGGGGGCATGGCTGAGGGGGAGCGATCACCCACCCTGGGGCAATATTGTCATGGTAACATACTGTCACTCCCCAGGACCCTGTAGGGGGAGCAGGGCCAGGTTCTGGAGGAGCAGCCCTGGCACGAGGCTGGGGCTAGACACCAACGGCTGCACCTGCCAGCAGGAGCGTGGCTATCACGGGCAGCTCAGCCTGCATCCTTGGTGTCTCCATCTGCTCTCAGCCTGGGCTCCAGCTCCAGGCAGGTGGGCACCCTGTCTCCAGAGTCAAACATGCTCAGCTCTGCCAGGCTTGCTGGGAGCCGGGGTGGGCTCCATGCCCTGTGAGGGTAACAGAAGAGTCCAGAAAGTACAAGGAGGCACAAGATTTTCTTTGCTTCACTGAGGAATAGTGAAATCCCACCGCTGGGCTGTATAGGGCTTGAACCAGTAAGTCCCATACCCTGGCTCCACCCCCCCCCCCACATGTGGAAATAAAGTCCTTGCAGCACGCACATGCTGTGTTGGTCTGTCTAGTGAGCAGGGGCTGGGAGTGTGTGTGACGGCACGTTGCCCTGCTGCAGCCAGACATGGCCATCCTGCCCCCAGTAGGGGCTGGTGAAAGGACAGACTGCCTGCTGGGGTCTAGTCCAGCCCCTGGGGAGACCGCTCTGGGCAGTCCTGCCCCAGGCCCTGCCTGCTACTTTACTTGGAGCAAGGCCACCATCTCCTCTTGGGCTGCAAGGGGCCGGAGTGAGGGCATAGCTGCCCCCCCCCCAAGCCCCTGGGCTGCTGGACTGGCCACTAAGGGGGTTGCTAGGCAGGGGGTAGCCTGGCCATGGGGCTGCAAGTCTGGTTGAGGAGGGGCCGGTCCAGGAAGAGTACAACAGGCCTGGGAGGGGCACCCTCCAGCTCCAGTAGGGTGATGTTGTTGGGGGCCAAGGCACTGAGCAGTGAGCCAGGCACGAAGAGCGTCTGCTGGGGTCCACGGGTTGGCCAGTAGCGGCCCAGATTGAAGCCGTTTATCCAGAGCTGGCCCTTGAGGGGCAGAGAGAGCGGGTGTTAGTACTGGCGGGCTCCCAGCCTGGTTCCTGCCCTCCCACACCACACCTGGCCATGACCCAGCACAGCCAGCAGCTCTGGCCACATGCCCACACTGCCTTCCCCAGGGCGTCTACCCTCGCCTGCCCCACTCTGGCAGTGGGCACAGGGGAGTCAGGGGCTATAGGAAGAGCTGCTCCCCAAGGTGGATCCCTGCCAGCCCCCACCCACCGCCAGCACTCGCTCTGCCTCACTACCTTGCTCCAGCCTGGGAACTTCACGAAGGTGTCCCAGGCGATGCCCGGGGTGTGAAAGGTGCCAGTATAGAAAGCTGGCCCTGGTCTGGCCCTGCTCCCCTTGGCCCTGGAGGTAGCCTGGAGCCAGCCCTGTGTCACAGCCATGTCGACATCCAGTGGGTAGATCAGCCAGTCACTGAGCAGAGCCGAATCCAGGGAGAGATTCTGGAGGAGACCCTGTACACATGGGGGTGATGGGAGATCTTTGGGGGGGGTGGCACTCATGGCTCAGCCTGCCACCACTGCCCATGACTCTTCCAGAGAGCTATGGGGTGTGCTCTGGTCCCCACACAGGCTCCCTGGGTCCATCACTGCTGAAGGCACAGGATACCTGTCCAGGCTCACCTGGGGAGTGCCCCATGTGCAAGGTGACAGTCCTGAAAGGTGCCAGTTTGGGAGTCCAGCGTGCCCCTCGCTGTGGTTCCCTGGCACCCCCTAACACCAGCAGGCAGCTCACACCCTGATATGACAGCATCGTTCCACCCTAGGGAATGTGGAGGAAGGGCCAGTGTGGAAGGACAGTCCAGAGTGCTGAAGCCACTTGGTGTCCCCACAGTGAGCCCCACTGACTGCTTAAGATGCTAGGGGAAAGCCTTGGACAGAGGGTGCCTGGCAGCTGAACCCCCACTTCCCATGCTCACCTTGAAGTCACTGACATTTGCACCGAAGTTGATCCGGCCCATGTTCTCCACCAGCAGGTCCAGCGTGTCACCTGCCTGGCCTGTCAGGTTCAGCGTTGTCTGCCCATCGCGCTCCAGCTTCCCCTGGTACTCCTAGCACAGGGCATGGCGTCAGGGCCAGCCTCCCCTGCTGAGGGCCCTCAGTGCTGGGACTGACCCCCAACCCTGGGTCCAGCCTAGGCCCCTTCCACCTCCCCACACACTGGAGAGCAGCAAGGACTCTCCCCAGCAGGGGCTGGCATCACAGTTCCTGGGGGTGGGGGAACCAGCTCTCCCACGCGTATGGATTCCCAAAGCTATGTCCCCCTGCACCCAGATCTGCCCCACGGTGGAGATGGGTACAGGGGAAAGGTTTCTAGGCACTGGCAGGGGGCGGGGAGCAGAGGTGGTGCACCCGCCCCAGGAGCTCTCCAGTGCTGCCAGCCACAGGCATGAAATCCCTTCTCAAAGCACAGCCTGGGTGCTGTGGGTGGGATTAGGACAGGATCTTACCCCATTCAGCAGGACGTAGCCACGATCGCAGACGCCATGGGGAGGTGAGCTGAGAGGGGCTGGATCCCAGACATCTCGGGGCAGGCGTGTCCGATACAGGACGAAGCCATGAGCCTGCAGCAGAGTGGCTGTGATGAGAGCCCTGTGGGTGCAGGGGGCCCTGAAGCTGCCCGTGGAAAATCCCCTGCGGGCTGCCTGGGGCTGGGCACCTGCCTGCTCTTTGCAAGCATCCCTTCGAGGCCTCCTGCTGCTGTGCCACGTGGTGGCAGCACTGCTGGGGGCAGATCCCAAGAGGGTGAACTGTGCCGGAGCCTGCCCCGTGGGCTCCAATTAGTAGCGGGCAGAGCACTCTCCTTCCTGGGCACAAAGAGGAGCCTGGTTCCAGGACCCCGGACCCATCCCTGCCCTCTCACCTGCTTCACGGCCTCGAAGGTCAAGGGGAACCGGCTCGGGATGGGCCCAGCGGGGCAGACCACGTCCAGCAGCTCCAGAAGCTCAGCTTGCTGCAAGAGACAAGCTCAGAGGCAGGTGGGTGGGCTGGTGCCTCCCGGGCCATGGGGCACTTCCCAGAGCAGCCACTCACCTTCTGCAAGGGCACGGAGCCGTAGGCATACTTAGGGGTGGCAGGTGGCATCGGACCCTCGGGCAGGGGCTGGAACTAAACAGAAAAGCCCTTTTGCCTCCTGCTGATGCTTTGGAAGGGGAGCCAAGGGAGCAGGTCGATGCTGCTCCTCAAAGCCCTGCTGGACAGGCAGGTGCCCACCATCACCTGTCCTTGGCCAGCTGGGGTGTCATGGTGCTGGTGCCACTGGGCCAGCAGGACTGAGCCCGGGCCAGGCAGCATCATCAATTCTGTGCTCTGCTCAGAGGAGTTAGGCGTTGAGGAGGCCAGTTCCCCTGGCCCGCTGGGGTTGGTACCTTGCTGATGACTGTCCGGATGGCAAACAGCTTGTCAGTGGGGTCGCCAGCCTCCGAGAGCGGTGCGTCGTAGTCGTAGCTGGTGGTGACCGGCTTGTAGCTGCCCTTGTAGTCAGCACCTGTCCAAGGCAGGTTCAGTGAGCCACGGCCAAGCCCTAGGGCAGCTGGCCCAGGGCCAGCAGCCACAGAAGATGAGGGCAAGGCTTGGGGCAGCTGGGGCTGGGAACCCTGCAGGGACAGGGTCAGGCCCACAGCAGGAAGCCACACAGCATGTGACTTGACACATTATGGGAGCCCATGTAGCCTCAGGCCACGGGTGCTGGCTGGGCTGGACAGAGAAGGGCAGACGGGGTGGGCGGCACTCACCACTCCAGTAGCCGAAGTTGGTGCCCCCCTGGAACATGTACCTAGGTGATAACGCAGAGGCTGCCATCAGAGCCCGCCAGTATCCAGCATAGCCCCCCCCCCCAGGGAACTCAGCTGCCACCCTCCTTCCAGATCCCCCACCTGACCTGCCCCACAGGGACTCTGAGCTCCAGCATTGCAGGCTGGAAATCCTCCAACACAGCCAGCTGCATACACCAGCCCCTGCCCCAAGGGAATGGTCAGAGCCTCAGGGGAGTGTGCAACAAGACAGGCCAGGGGGAGGGAAGGACAGAAGGGGAAGGGGACCAAGAGAGACCATGTGGGAGAGGGATGAAGGCGTGAGAGCTCAGGGTACATTAACCCAAAGCTGTGGAAGGTGGGGGGCACGTACACAGGGGCCTGCAGCAGGAAAGAGGGAGCACTACCTGCCAGCTTGGGGGACCCTGCACTCAGCTCAGGACCCTTTGCTACCAGCCACTGAGCCAGGAGAGCAGCCTGGGATCAGGCTGGCACCATGGGACTGACCCACATGGCACCAGGAGCTGGGGAACTAGGGGCAAGGGAGAGGCCGGATGCAGCCCCCTGGGTGCTAAATGTGGGGGCCAGCCTGTTCCTGGCCAGGACCAAGCGACAGCACCAAGCTCCCCCTCACTCTTGCCATGATGCAGCCCTGGGGCTGGACCCAGCAGAGCCGGCCCACATGGCCCTGGGCAGGGGAACCCTGGGGACCCAACCACTGGAGGGGCTCTGCCGCTGCTCCGGGCGACCCGCCAAAGAGCTGTGCCCTGGAGTGCCCCCATCCCAGTCCCCGTGTGGCCGGACAGTCACATGTTGACGTTGGCTCCCAGCTGCAGCATGTCCTGGAGGCCCTGAGCAACCTGCGCAGGGCTGGAGCTTGAATGCGCCTCTCCCCAGTAGTCCAGCCAGCCCGTGTAGTACTCCGAATTCACCTGGGGGCAGATGGACCGTTACCCCCTGCCCTGGTAGGGCCACATGGGGCTCCCAGCCCAGCCCAGGGCCCCGTGTTCCAGGGGGGTGGGAGGGCTCCCAGCAACCATCAGAGTGCCCCCCCCCGACCCCAGACACAACCAATCCACCAACCCCACAACCTATGAAGACCAAGGCAGCACCTGCCGCCCCAGAAGCTCAGCCCCAGGTCCCCCCCACCCAGCCCAGCCCAGCCCACAGCCCAGCCCACTCTCACCAGAGGTCCCCTGGGCTCATAGAGTCGCTGAGGGGCAAACGCGTCCGTGGCATTGGCGCCTTGGGGACAGAAGGGAGGCAAGGTCAGCACGGCCCCGTCAGGGCTGTTCAAGCCATGCGCCCATGTGTCTTGCCCTCATCCAAGCCAGCTCACCCTCCATCCTGCCCCAGCCCCAGGGTCCTGCCCCTCCACTGACCTTTGCCCATTCAAGCCAGTCCCCCTGGTGTCCTACCCCTGCCCAAACCAGCTCCCCCTCCATCCTGCCCCCAGCCCCATTTGAGCCACCTAACCCCTTCCTGCCCCATTCCCCCATGCCCTACCATCCAAGCCAGTCCCAGCATCCTGTCCCCGTCCAAGCCAGACCCCTGCCATCCTGCCCCAGTGGCACCTGGCCCGAAGTCCACGGTGGCATAGAGGCCCTGCAGCGTCCCGCACCGCAGCTCAGCAGCGCTGTTGCCGTCGGTGGTGAAGAGCAGCACGTCGGCCCCTAGCAGGGCACGGAAGGTGGCCAGCAGGTGACGCAGGTAGTTGTAGTCACAGGCCCAGTAGCTCCCGTACTCGTTTTCCACCTGCAGGGCCCGTGGGCTGTGAGGGGGGTGCCCTGGGACAGTCCCCCACCCACGCTGGCGGAGGGGAGAGATCAGCCAACTGCATGGCCTCAGTGAAAAGACAGGACGAGCGTCCTCCCCTCAGCGCCACAATCCTGACCCTGGGTGTTGCTGCTCTGCTGCCCCAGGGACCATGTGCAGTTTGGCCACTGCCCCCAGACCCTGGTTTCCATGGCCCCCAGCTCTGCCTGTGCCCCTCACTCCCACCCACTGCCCCCGTATCCCCCCTCCCTAATTCTGAGGGGCTCAGTGTCTGTGACCCCCCCTGCACCCAAAGCCCTGCTCCTGCCTCCACCCCTTAGGGAGGAATCCAGGCCCCAGAGATGGGAGGGGGCAGACTTCAGCCAGTGGCTCTGGTTCACTCTCACTCCCCACACCTCTCAAGCCTGTGACTCTTCCACCCTCCCCCTGCACGGCCCCACCATGCCTGGCCCCAAGCTGGGACCTCCCCGGCTCCTCGACTAGCACCTGGCTTCTGCCTGCAGTTTCCTGACACTGGAGCGTCCAGCTCAGCATAGCGGATGAGACACGAGACACGCTCTGAAGTGAGAGGCAGCGTCTGGTGGGGGTTCCAGGGCAGGAGGTGCTGGGGGGATTTACAGGGGTAGGAGTTTCCAGTGAGGGTTTACAGGGGCAGGAGGTGTAGGAGCACAGATAGATAATGAATTGCATTTACCTTTAAAGTATGTTAGTTAATGCTGTGTATATGTCTTTCAGTGTCATAAGTGAAATAATTCTGTAACCCTGTGCAACAGACATTATAGCCAATGTCCAAGACTCCATATTGTCAGTTTGGACTCCTGCTTAAACTTTGTGCTCCATTTTGTATATTGATGAAACCCGGTTTAGACGTACGCTGTGTAAGTTCATTTAAATGTGTGAACAAGGTGTGTGAATGAAGGGTGCTTGTGTGAAGGGACCAGTCTCAACTGCCAGCCTGTCCTGATGAAGCACAAGTAGCATCTAACTGGCTGAAAATTGCAGACATCTGTGATGAAAGTAAACAGAAGGAGCCACTCCAGAAAGAAAAGAATAAAATACAATTAAGTCTGCAAGTGACGGGTGACCAGTGATCTCACAGGAATCCTCAGGCAACGTGACCACAGCAAATCCCACAGACTTACATGAGAGCCAGCAAGTATAAAAGATGGGTAAGAACGTGAAAACTTTGGGTCTCATTCTGCAAGTGTCATCTTGGAGCACCAGATTCGGAACCGACAGAGGCCTGGCTCCCTCCTTGTGCCCAGCCTCGTTGGCCACTAGGCTAGCTCAAGCAACCCATGAAAGGAATGGTAATTACATCACGCCATCTTGCAAAACATCTTATGTTTCTTATACTTTTTTTTTTTTTTTTTTGCTATCCTTACTTATTTACAGTAATGTGGCGTATTGCCTTGTCCCCCTTCAAAAGATCCTGGGTGCTCTTGTTGCATAACAGAGGTTCTGGGGGCAGGGGCATCACAGGGGGTTTTAGGGGCTGGGGATAAGCATGGGAAAGGTAGCGAGGCAGGGAGGGAAGCACACACACTCACCTGAATGCTGATGATGTTCCCTCCATTCTGGTACAACCGAGGCTTGATCCTGGGCAGCAGGACACCCAGCCAGGAGTCCACGGCCTGCAAGTAATCTGGAAACAGAGGGCGCAGTTGGGCTCAGTCTCCAGCATGTCCCCATCTTTACCTATGGCAGCGGTGTCACCAGGAAGGCCCGGAGCCAGTTGTGGTTCATGGGCAGGATCCCGGGCACGGGCAGAGTCAGACCCCCGAGGTCTTTCCTAGCCCTCCAGGGAGTGGGGAGCTGGCACCTGTCTCCAGGCTGGTGAGGAGTGAGGGGGAGAGGAGACTGACTGCTCTGCATTCAGGGCACAGAGATGGCAAGGGCACGCGGTGACCTAGCAGCTAACAGCCACGGCCAGAACCCTACAGGGTCCTGGTGCTGAGCGGCTGAGCGCAGGAGCCAGGGGCTGAGCCCCCCTTACCTGGGTCAGAGGAGCGGAGGACGATGTTTGGTTTCCACAGCAGCCAGGCAGGGAGGCCGCCCTAGACACAGCCCAGGGCAGAAAGAGATGTGTCAGGCCCCAGAGCGGGGCGGTTCTGGGCGAGGGGAAGGAGCTGGAAGCTCTCATCGGCCTGCATCACAGAACCACCACCGCGGGGCTGGGATGGAGGGGCGCCAGCAGAGCTGAGTGTGGGGAGTCCGGGACTGGGATAGCAGGGGGCTGTGGGGTGGGAGTGAGGGGCACCAGTGGAGCTGGGGAAGGGAGGGGAAATCCAGAACTCGGGCAGCAACTGTCTGCTGGGCAGGGTTGAGGAGCAGCAGCAGAGCTGGGGATGGGGGGACCCCAGAGCTGGGCCAGGGGAGTCTGGGGCTGGGAGCGCAGGGGGCCGTGCAGTGGGAGTGAGGGGCACCAGCAGAGCTGGCGGGGGGCAGGTGGGGGGCCAGGGCTGGGCTAGCAGAGCTGTAGTGGGGAGAGCTAGTGCTGTGCGTGATTGGAAGGGGTCACACTGCTGCCATGTGGTGCCCATGCCCATGGCCCATTTCTAGGCCGACATTCCCAGATGCAACTGTCCTGTCTAGCATCAACGCTGCAGATTCTCCACTCCTGGACACACACAGATGCCTCACTGAGGAGCTTCCCTCCCAACGGCCTGGACTCAGCTTGAGGGGGAGAGGAGCAGGCCGGGGGGGTCAGACTTGGGGCAGAGCAGCCCCTCCCCGGCCCTCACCATCTCCCATTCAGCACAGATGTAGGGCCCGGGCCGGAGGATCACCAGCAGGCCCAGCTCCACCGTTATGTCCAGGAAGCTCTCCAGGTCTCGATCTCCACTGAAGTCATAGACCCCAGGCAGCGGCTCGTGGTAATTCCAGGGCACATAGCTGAGGGAGAGAGTGAGAGCAATGTAGGGGGCAGCTTTTGGGATCTACAGGGTCTGGGTGGATGGGGGGCCTGCAGCTGCTGGGTGCTGCAGGGCCTGGGGGAGAGGCAGAGGGCACACAGCTGCTGGGGGACTGTATGGCCTGG
>ML681984.1:1311407-1504592 GCA_007922195.1 Podocnemis expansa | reverse complement strand
GCTGCTGGGGGACTGTATGGCCTGGAGGAGAGATGGAGGGCACACAGGTGCTGGGGGCTGCAGAGTCTGGTTTCAGGGATTGGCACCAACCACACAGCCCCTGTCTTGAGGCAGGAAGCAGGGACCCCAGGGCCAGGAGCAATGGCTGCAAGAGAGCTCATGAATGATGCCCTGGGGCCGGGGCCGGGGCCGGGGCCGGGGCCAGGGCCAGCTCAAGGGGTTTGGCACCCTACGCCAAATTTTGATTTGGTGACCTCCCATCTCATTCATGGAGGTTGAAAATGGTTTCCCAAAGTGCATAAATCTCCAGTGTCTGCCTGCAGTGGGATTTAAAGTGCACTCTGTCGCAGGTTGACTAACAGCGCCTGGGCAGCTAGGAAAGAGTTGAAGAGGTGGGAGCCAGCCTGATCTTCAGGGGGGCCAGGTGCCCCCAAGAACTGTCCCCTGAAGTCACGTCTGTCGCTTGCCTCACAGTAGAGCCGGCCCTGCCTGTGGTGAGTGACCCCGGGCGATCACCCCCAGTGCCCCACAGCCCCTGGCAGCACCGTAGGAGCCCTGTCGGCCTGGCACGGGAACCTACACCTGTATGGCATTGAGGCCGCTCATGTACATCTTCAGCAGCCGGTCCCTCCAGGCGGGGCGCGGGACGCGGGCGTAGTGGATGCTGCCCGAGATGTAGCGGAACGGGGCGCCGTCCTTCCGGAAGCAGTCGTTGGCGGAGTCCACCTGGAAGGAGCCGGTGCCGGCACACGCCTGCCCGTGGGCAGCTGTTAGCACACGACGCCCAGCCGGCTGGGACGGGACGCGCCCGGCCCCCGAGCCCCCAGCTCGCCCAGGGGAGCCAGGCTCCTAATGCCCCACGGCTGGGGGGGCAGTGGGGGCTGCTGGTCCCGGGGCACCAGCCGGGCGCGCCCAGAGGCCGGGGCGGTGCCCGACACCCCGGGGGCCCGAGGGCTCCTGCCCCGCCGCACCGGGCTGCCCCCCGCGGGGCTGAGACTGGGGCGGGGGTTTCCCGGCTCGGCTGCTCACCTCCAGCTGCAGGATCGTCGCCGCCAGCAGCAGGGCGCCGGCCCCGGGCCCCATGGTCCTGGCTGCGGGGAGCGGGAGCCGTCACGTCTCCGCCCCGCACGGCCCGGCCCCGCCTCCGGCCCCGGCCCCGGCCCGCGGAGCAGAGCCAGCCTGGCCGCTGGGCACCAGGGGCCCCCCAGCAGCCCCCCGGCTGGGCACCAGGGGCCCCCCAGCAGCCCCCCCAGGTGTCAGCCAGGGACCCTGTTAGTGAGTTTCCAGAGGGGCACCGTCTGAGTCCAGCAAAACAACCGAGGAGTCGTGGGGCACTTTAACAGATTCAGGTTTCGCATGAGCTTTCGTGGGAGAAAATCCCACTTCCTCATGCGAAAAATAGATCTGTTAAACTGCCCCACGACTCCTTGGTTTTTTATTGTTAGTGAGCGCTCCCAACGCCCCCTGCAGCCCCCCCCATTTCAAGTCCTGGGGAGGATACTGGGGGGCACTGATTCCTCTGGCGGGGCATGGCCACGGGGCCGGACACACAAGGGCACAGACCCCCCGAGGCAGCCCCTGGCCGTCTTTGGTCCTCACCCTGGGCGTGTAACTTATGCCCAGGCAGAGGCGGGTGGCCGTGCCGTGCCCCACAGCTGGATGATGAGGGGATGGTGGGATGGGGCAGCCTAGGCTGGCGATTGATGGAGTTTTGGCAGCTAGTGGCGGATACGAAGGGAGGGTAGCAGGGATTTCCCTAACACCCCCCTTACACCCCCCCTGAATTTCCCTACACCCCCCCGAATTTCCCAACACCCCCCCAAATGGTCAGCTAGTAACAGTGTTAGACCAATTTAGTGAGCAGCCCCAATGCCCCCCCCCCACCTCCCCCTACACCCCCCCAATGTCAAGTCCTGGGGAGAGTACTGGAGGGAAGATGGGGGGTTCTGAGTTATCACTTCCTTGGGTGGCTGGCTGCTGAGACTTGCCCACATGCTCAGGGTTTAACTCAGGGCCTTCAAACTCAGCTCACCACAAAGGCTGTGTGAGATCTAGCGTGAGGGCCACATGAGGACTAGTACATTAGCCCGAGGGCTGCACCACTGAAACCTTTGCATACAACAACATTGGAAATATTGAAAACATTAGTGTCATTGCAGGCCACAGGAAATAGCTTTAGGGGCCACATACGGTCCACAGGTTGTGTGTTTGAGACCCCTGGTTTAACTATTTGGGGTCAGAAAGGAATTTTCCCCCAGAACAAATTGACTAGAGCTCTGGGGTTTTTTCACCTTCCTCTGTAGCATGGGGCACAGCTCATTTGTTAGTGGATTCTCGGTACTTAATGTCTTTAATCATGATTTGAGGATTTTAATAACTCAGTCCTAGTTTAGAGGTTTAGTAGGGGAGTGGGTGGGCGAGGTTCTGTGGCCTGCATTCTGCAGGAGATCAGACTACCTTAGTGGTTTCCAAACTAGGGGTCAGGACCAATGTTCCCTCTAATTTTTCACAGGCTGTGTGTGCAAAAAATTTCTTTGCGTGCACAAAAAAATTTCTTTGTGTGTGCTAATATTAGCACTGTTGAATTTTTTCTTGTGCGTGCTGTATTTTGTTGTGTGTGCAGGTTTCACAACCTACGTGCACACACATGCTTGAGGAAACAGTGGTCAGGACCCAGTACCGGGTTGCAGACCCTTAGGTATTGGGTCACGGTCCCCTCTGCTGCTGCCATGGAAAGCCTGGAATGCATTGCTCAAAGATGTAGCCATTGGGTCACAGCCTTAAATGATTTTTTTTCAACTGGGTCCCAAGGAAAAAAGTTTGAAAAGCACTGACTAGATGATCATGCTGGTCCCTTCTTAGAGTCTACGAATCTGTGCAGCTCTGGCTTGGCCTCATCAGTTAGGAGCATACAGAAGTGACTGAGCTGAGCCCCATCTCCAGGACAAACAAAGCTGCCTGCTGCAGGCAGAGCGACTCCACCACAAACATGGCCCCAGATGGGCCAGGGGTTCCTGGGGCAGCTCTCCCCCTTGCCCCGCCTGGGGCCTGGAGTGGAAGGGCTGTAGCAGTTGCTAGATCTCACCCTGGCCAGGGCTTGGACCCTGCTAAACTCAGCAGGAGATGAGGCAGGGGCAGATGTGCAGATGGGAGCTGTGGCTAAGGGGTGATGCTGGCTTAACTCAGGCAAACCCTGCAGTACAGCCAGGTGTCCACAGACCCCTCCACACACAGCATGGGCCGGGCCAGGTCCGGCAGAGCTGAGGGGCTCCCAGCACCCTGGCACACCTGCAGCTGTGGCACTGGGGCCTGCGGTGATACTAGCTGAGGGAATACCCCCGGCATCAGCATGGCTCAGGGGAGGAGTATTTGCCATGCTGGGCTGCCTTGGGGCAATGGTCACAGGGGTCTGTGCTTGGGGGTGCAGAGGAGCAGTGATCTCTAGTGGGGTCTGCAGGAAGAAGGGGGTCCCTCCCTCAGCTGGCGATCCCCAGGACAGCCTCAGGGAGCCCAGTGCTGGTAGCTGGGGACTACCCACAGGCAATGTCCACTTGACCTTGGGCAGGGCCAGGTGAAGCCCGGTTGCCCCCAGAGAAGGATTCGTGCCCTCCAAGGGAGTCCTGTAGCACAGCACCTGGGAGCAAGAGGGGCAGCCCCGTTACTCACCAGGTCGAGGCTCCTGCCCTGGAGCACAGGAGGTCCATGTTGGCTTCCCCCTGCCTTGGACCTGGTGCCCCACAGCACAAGGCATCGCCACGTTCCATGCCAGCTCACAATGGGGGGCAGAGTGACCACACACACAGCTGGCAAGGCAGGTTGCCACCCCCAGACGTGCCTCTGCCCCCCCTCCCTCTTTCCGTAAGCTGAGCTGGGGTGGCTGGCTGTGATGAAGTAAGAAAACCTCTTGGGCTACTGTGGCTCTTCTTTTCTGTTCCTGTTCTTTGGTGATGGTATTCTGGTGATGGGACACAGGGGTGTGATAACTATAGGTACCACTAGGGGGGAAGAGGCTTTAGTGTGACCTTACCTGGACCCCCTGGGGGTGACAGGCTGTGGCCGGTTTAGACCAGGGGCAGGGCAGCTGGTTAGAGAGGAGAACAAAGGGGGAGAGGGAGGGGGAAGGAAGATGGAGGTCGGAGGGGCAGGACCTCCGGGGCTCGTCCTGGGGGTTTACTATCTCCCCTCCTAGGTGATCTGAGAGCCAACTGTCCTAGCTGCTGTGCAAAGTGGATTGTTAATAAACCCTCTGACTGCTACACTGGCTGAGTGTCACTGCTGATTGGGACGGCTGGGACCCTCGTGGAGGGAGGACCCCCCCCCCAAGGGAGACCAGACAGAGCAAGGATTGGACTCTCTGGGCCTGGATTTGGGAAGCTGGCTACAGGTAGCGTGGAGACCCTGGTGAATGGGAGAAGGCTCCACCGTAGCAGAGTCCTGGTGGGCTGTGAACAGAGGGGATCCAAGAAGCTTTTCTGGGTTCTCCATGACACTGGCCACCTCGCCAACAGCTCCTGGTCCATGCTCCTTGGGCTCCAGGGCGCTATCCCAGCCCAACCAAACCATGACGCTAGTGGGCCCGTGGCCAGGGCTGCCTGCTTTGCTTAGCCACTGCTCTCCAGGGGGCTGGGGCAAACCACAGAATTACACTCCCTGCAGGAAACATGATGGCTCCAGCAGGTGCAGCCAGAGACGGGTGCAGGGCCCCTGTGAGGGGTCTGCTCTGGGGTGAAGCATACACAAGCCACTGAACTGTAAGGGATAGGAAGTGAGGGGGGGTAGCATCCTTATGGAGCAGAAACCAATCTCCTTGCATCCCTGTAACCCGCCCTTCATACCCCTCCTGGGTAGGGTTACCAGATGTCAGGCAAAAGGAGGACATGTCCTTCTTTTTTCCTTCCCATCCTCCATCCAGCAGGCATTTTAAAAATACATGATTTTATTTGGCTTTTTACTTACAGGGGTTAAAGTATGCTGGAACACCCCATAACACCCTGTTTTTTAGGTGGAAACACTCCAGGGCCCCCTAAAAACAGAAGAATATTACATTAATTCTGAACATGTCCTCCAATGTCCTCCTTTTTGTACTTCCTTGTCCTCCTTTCCAGATAACCCTACTCCTGGGGCTGCTCTCTCCCAGCCTGGGAGACAGCTGTCCTATTCTCATTTAGCCACAGCAGGGAGTGGCTCTCTATGCACGTCCGGCCACTCCCTGGGAGAACCTCTGTGATGGAGACCCAGCCCTGCATGTGCAGAGCTGGGGTGCTGTCAGCTCTCTGCCCAGTTTTCTGGAAGCTTCCCAAGGGCCTTACCATGGTGGGCATGGCCTAGGAGTGCTGGCGTCCATTGAGCAGAAGGGATCTGGCAGCTGCGGGTGATATTCAGGTCAATGGATGCAGCCCCATGGAGGGTCATAGCAGAGCCTGACTGAACTAGGCACCTCTAGCCAGCCCCAGAGAATCCCAGTTTAGCTGGAGCAGCCCCAGCAGGGCTCTGTCGCTCCCCCACAAGAGCTGGGGGGATTCCATTCTCCTTTGTGGGAGCTCACATGAGAACCCAACCCTTTGGGTGCTGCTGTATTTACAGTTTTTGCCCAAACGATGGGAACTTCAATGCCATCGACTCTCGCTAGCAAGCCCTGCTCAATCCATGAGTCCTCCCATGCTCCTCTGAGCAGGAGCTGACACTTCCCTGATTTGAGCAGGAGTCCTGTGATTGCTGGGCTCTTTGTCTCACCAGCCCAGTTCCTGGGGTCAGGTCAGAATGGGAGACACTCAGCTTCCGTTTGAAGCATAAACATGTTTCCAGCCCTGAATGGGGAGAAAAGCTTCGAAAAAGAAGTCCCCCACCCCCACAATGGCTCAGAAACCAGGAGACACATAGAAAGAACCCAAGACTGATATTTTTTAAAACACCTCCTGATCTTTAAGTCACTCAAGATTTTGGGGGCCTAACCAGTGATTTTTTTCAGTGCTAGGAGCTAGTGGCACTGCACTTGGCTCAAATCACACTGTCTTTTAGTGTATTTTGCAGCAGGTAAATGATTCCGTGCAGCGTGGGGGAATTCCTGTCCCAATGGAGGCAACGGAGTCCAAAGAAGGGGGCTGCAAAAGAGCCTGCCTAGAAGAGTTCCAAAGGGGCAGCCTAGTTCAGCAAAACAAACAAGAGCAGCGAGAGTCTTGTGGCACCTTATAGACCAGGCGTGGCCAAACCACAGGTTGGGAGCCACATGTGGCTCTTGAATGAAAAATTCTGGCTCCTGGAAGAACATCAGTAAATCAGTTTAGGAAAGCAGCCCCAGCCTAGGAGTTCAGGAGGGGGTTGGGACGGTGGGGAGAAGCATGGCATGGTTAGGGATGGTGGGAGAAGTGCGGCATGGTCAGGATTTTAAAAAACACACCACTAGCCTGCAGTCTTCTACATCAAGCAGCAGCTAAGTTTTTACTGTATAGGCCTAATCTTCATGGTAACCTTAAGTAATTATTAGAATCTGACATTAGTAGGGTCAATATTTGCCCTCTTTTTATGATAAAATTAAAGTGCGCAATGAATTTTAAACTTAGTAATTTTGGTAAAAGTATATGCCTCAGTGCAGCTCTCAAAGGTTTAATAATCAACTTGTGTGGCTCTGGAGTTCCATAAGTTTGGCCACCCCTGTTATAGACTAACAGATTTCTTCTGCATCTGACAAAGTGGGTTGTAGCCCACGAAAGCTTATGCTCGAAGAAATCTGTTAGTCTATAAGGTACCACAGGACACTTGCTGCTTTTGGTATACACAGACTAGCATGGCTACCCCTCTGGAAAAAACAAACAAGGAGTCCTGTGGTGCTGTTAAAGACTAACAAATTTATTTGTCACATGAGCTTTGTTGGGAGAAAAAATGGGGAACTTACAGAATGGGAGGAAATAAATGCAGGGTTGTGCAAGTCATAGGATCAGGTCACACTAACAGCAAATGAAAGCAGTTAAGATTCAAACACTGGGGAACAGCACACAGAGGAAGGTGAGATCAAATCACCTGTTGTAATAAGAAAAAAAAAATCCATAGTCCTTATTTAGCCCCAAGGCAAGTGTCGGATCTGCATATAAATTCCAGTTCTGCAGTTTGTCTTTGAAGCTTCAATGTGTTATCCATTTGTTTGAGCAAGTTTCACATAATCTACCTAGCTCTGGTACCTTCTGATTTATCTCCTGCCTAACTAGGATTACCAGATGTCAGGCAAAAGGAGGACATGTCGTCCTTCTTACCTTCACGTCCTCCGTCCGGCAGGCATTCTAAAACCACATGATTTTTGTCTGGGTTTTTACTTATAGGGGTTAAAGTATGCTGGATGCCCCAGAACACCCTATTTTTAGGGGGGAAGTGTTCCAGGCCCCCTAAAAACAGAATATTACATAATACAACATTTTCTCCATGTGTCCTCCAGTGCCCTCCTTTTCATACTTCCCTGTCCTGTCCTCCTTTCCAGGCTTTGGTATCTGGTAACGCTATGCCTAACAAACTATTCACAGTGCCTGCGACAACTGCTAAAGAAGATATATAGTTCTGAGCAAATGCAGCCTTCTCAACAGTGGGCATGGCATGCCAGGGAACCTGGAACACGTGTCTGCAACGACAGGATTAAATCTGTGAGTATGTGTAATCTTTTTTAGACTTCTGCCAACTCAGCACAGAAGCTCCATCAGAGCATAGGTGACAATGTCATTAACATCGAGCTTCAAATACTGTAGTTCTTCAATAATCATTCTTAAGTAGATTTACCATTTAGATTTCCCTTGGGGAAGCAGCCCTCTGGCCTTTCCTGAATTTTTTTTTTTTTTGGTGGCATCTTTAGTTTCATCAGCAAAGGCAGAGAAATACTTGGTTTGCCTGACCTCTTCAACAATGCTTTCTCTTAGGACTTCTGGAGCAGGAATGCATGAAATCATTTTGGTACTGTTCAGTGGCCATACCTGCTTCTTAGTTGATTTAAAGGGCTGGGCTGAGTGGAAGCAACCAGCTCAAGCATTTCAATGACATTTAATTTATTGCCAGTTCATCATGGTCCCAAAAAGCACCACCCTGCCTTGCACAGAGCAGGGATACCTTTCGGGGTATTTCAACATGCTAGTGAATTTCAGCCATGGCAGCCTGACAACTGCAAACAAGTTGATCTGCAACACTTTTTGAACTGCTGACCCTATTTTTCAGGTAGTCTTGCCATGAAATGAAAGCTGCATTAAGCCTAGAGCTGAATGAATGTTGTTTTAACAAACTGTGAAAATCTTTCCATGAATTAAAGCCCTGCTCAATGAATGTTCTGTTGTTGAATTGTTCTCCTGGTCCAAATGTGCTTTGACTAGCAAAGTGACAGCACAGAAAGCAAAAAAACCCAGAATCATCTAGAACTGAGTATTCAATGAAGGATACAAAGCAAACCAACTGCAGCTGAACCTTTGAACCTTTGTAGAAGGATATGAATCTATCTTAGGGGCTGTACTGTTTGTTCCTCTTTGTCCAGTGAACTATCCGTAGCGATGGAGATTTTTTTCACAAGCACATAAGTTCTGCTTAACATAAGTAACAAAAAAAAGCAAGGAATCCTGTGGCACTTAACACATTTATTTATTGCATGAGCTTTCATGTGAGAAAATCCCACTTCATCAGATGCTTAGAATAATAAATTTGTTAGTCTGTAAGTACAACAGGATTCCTTGTTTGTTTTGCTGAACTAGACTAAGATGGCTACCCCTCTAGAACAATTTATTTATTGCATGAGCTTTCATGGGAGAAAATCCCCATCTTCAAAGCATCTGATGAAGTGGAATTTTCTCTCATGAAACCTCATGTGATAAATAAATTTGTTAGTCTTTAAGTGCCACAGGATTCCTTGTTCATTTTGCTGAACTAGCCTAACATGACTACCCCTTTGGAACAACTAACATAAAGTAATCTTCTGCCCCTGCTGCACCTCCTTAGGTGTGTAGTTGGTGGTCATTGATATTGTCATGCGAGGCCTGAAAAGGCCGAGCAATCTTTGTAAAATACATGACCTAAGTCTAATCTTTCAAGACATATTATAGGGAAATGCAATATATGAGTAGGCTGGGGCTTTGATACGCATTTGTACCCTTAGTGGTTTCTTGATATTTACATGTATCCTGTTAGAGGTTAGCAAGGTGAATGAAGTGCTTCCCTATTTGTTACCATTGTTCTATTGGATGGGGTCAAGAGGGAACATTAACATCTAAAGAGACCTTTGATGTACCAATGTAAACTGTCTGTTAATGGCGCTAATGCAGTTAATTACCTGGAGTGCCCAGGAGGTGAAGGTTTTCCTTCAAAGGACAATATGTATTGCTATGCTCCACTTAAGAAAGAACCTGGGAACTGTCATCAAAGCCCACATGAAGAATTGACCTGCAAATGCCCACCTTGCTAGCTGCAACTATAAAAGGACATTGGGAACCGAATTCCCTGGTCTCACATCTGTCCAAGCTTCTCAGGGCAAGTTTGGGCGGCAGGATTGAGATCCCAGCCAACACGGGCCTGGAAACTGCCCTGCTAATTCTCATGGGGGAGAATTAGAACAAACTCTACACCTGGATTATTTGGTCTCTATTCCTATAAACTGGGTTACTAACAACTGAAGCTGTGAAACAAGGACTTATCTTTGGACTCTAACTCATTTGTATGTATGTGATTCACTTTGACCCTATAACATCTCTTATTTTGTTCCTTTTCTTTTTATATTAAGCCTTTAGCGGTTGTTACTAAAGGACTGGCTGGCAATGTGGTATTTTGGGTAAGATCCAAGCCTATATTGTTCTTGACGATGTGGCTGCCCCTTTGGGGTCAGAAGAACCTATTTCTTTAACAGACCTAGTGGCTGTACTGGGGACCAGTGACTGGAATGCAGTAAAGGGAGCTGGCTATACTATATGGTGGCTTCTTGATATCCATTATGGGGGATCAGAAGCATTGTTTGTGACTGGTTGGGGGAGTTTATCTCTAGGTAACCCACCAGTGCTGGGAGAATCTGCTCTCCTTTTTGCAGCTTGCCCTGATCTTTGCATATTCAGGTGGTTATCCCAGGAGGCCTGGGTCACAGATATACTGGCACAAGGGTCACCATCCAGTCCATATCCCTGTGTTGACTGCAGGACCGCTTCCTCCAGGAATGCATTTACACTGTTTATGTTTTTAAAGTGCTATAGGGCTCCTTGTTTGTTTTGCTGAAATAGACTGGAATACAGCTACTCAACTGAAATTTACACTTGTTCATTTTCAAGGATAGCTCTTCATTGTCAAAATTTCCATTGACAAGGGACTTTCTTTTGAAAAATTATAAATTCCTAGAAGGTGAGGGTTAGAACAGACCTCAGGAGGTCATCTAGTTTAGTGGTTTTCAAACTGTTTTCCTCAGGACCCCGTTGAAAAAAATAATTTATGTCTGCAACCCAACAATTACATCTTTGAGCAATGCATTTCAGTCTTTCAGCAGTGGCAGCAGGAGGTGCTGTGACCATGTACTGGGTCTTGACCCACGGTTTGCAAACCACTGATCTAGTTCACCCCTGCTCAAAGTGGGACCAGCCCCAACTAAAATATTATTTTTTTGTGGTGGTATGGGTGCCACTGTACATTGGAAAAAAATTAAAAATAAAATGTTCAGCATAAAACCAAAATAATAAGAATAGTATAGGATTTACTTTAATAATATTTAAATAGTTTTAAATATTCTCAAAGGCCAGACTGTAATGCCTCCCAATGAGGCAGTGAACCAAACCAATTAATGAAACAGAAATGTGAAACCACTGTAAAACAAAAATAAACCAGTGGGGGTATTTTATTTCCTTTTTTTTTTTTTTTTTTTTAAGTACATGGAAGGCTTGGAAATTATTGCTATTTCCTATTCTTATTTGGTAAAATTAGAGACCAAGGAATGACACATATAGTTTTACAAAATACTTCCCAGAGATGACAGAAAACCACTTCTGGAAAATGACAAGAGTCCTGTGGCACCTTAAGGACTGACAAATTTCTATGGGCATAAGCTTCCATGGGCTCCAGCCCACTTCATCAAATGCAAGAAAGCTTATGCCTGAAGAAATCTGTTAGTCTTTTAAGGTGCTACAGGACTCTTGTTGTTTTTGCTGTACAGAGACTAAGTTACCCCTCTGGAAGTTCTGGAAAATGGAATTTCTCCAACTTCCAGCAATCTGGGTGTAGATGTGGCACTGTTTCAACTCAGGAACAGGCACAAGGAGCTAATTAAGTTCCCAGTGAAGTACATGATACCATAAGTGGCAGATGATAGGATTTGTGTGAACAGGCTGAGAAAAATCAGCAAAATGAACATGACTGCAGAAACATCACCTGTGGGATGTGTGCCTGTCTGAACATATAGAGCAGGGGTGGCCAAACTCATGGAACTCAAGAGCCACACAGGTTGATTATTAAACCTTCAGGAGCCGCACTGAGGCATACAGCCATATTATTTTACCTACTAAATAGATTTGCTAACGTTCTTCTGCGAGCCACGCTTTTTCATTCAAGAGCCATGTGCAGCTCCTGAGCCACAGTTTGGCCATGACCAGGGCCATAACTACAGCAGGGCCAATGGGGCTTTGCCCTGGGCATGCTGGAGTGGCTCAATAGACCCACTCATTTAAAAGGCGCGTTTCGTGGCACCGGTCCCAAGCGCCACTAACGGCAAGGGACATGTTCCAATTGGAATGTACCCCGGGTGTTTGCTTCCTCACAATTGGGGAAGATTCCAGGGGGGCAGCCTGCAGCACTGTCGTTGCCGCCAATGACTACAAGCTGGGCGGCCTGGGAGGAGAATCACACCCTGCCCTGAGATGCCTGGGGGCTGGGGCAGAGGCTGCATCCCTGCTTTCAGCTCTGCCAGCTACACCTCTGTGGACTTAGCTGAGCAAGGCCCTGCTCCGGGCTCCCACCCAGATGGTGGCAGGAAACTCAGGTGACCCTGTGGTGACAGGAGGTGTGAGGGATAGGTGCCTCATGCTCAACTCTCTGGGTGTAACCCATATGCCTAAAAAAGGAGCTTTCTCCTCTTAAGGCTGGGTTACGTTCGTTGCATGGCAAATTTGGCTGTCCAGGGCTGGAAATCTCTGGAAACAGGGGTGCTAGCATTTTGAGCATGTCCCACAAGGTTTACTGCTGCTGATGTGGGGAGAGGCCTGAGAGCAGCAGCCTGAGCAGGAGCCGCACAGGGAGGCAATGAGAGGAGGCCACGTGCTCCGTGTGCGGCTGAGATAAGCTGAGCCAGGCGTGGGCAGCAAGCTGTTTTCTCCCTGCTGTGGAGTAGTTTCCAGAAGAGTTTTCTCTTCCCTGACTGAGGGCTGGTTGGCCAGTCGGCTGCGGCGTGGCGCCGGCTCCAGAGGAGAAAGCAAGGCCTGCCTGGATTGCTGCTGAGCCTTGCCGCAGACGAAGATGAGGATTGTGACTTCTTTCCTCTCCAGCCCCCGCCTTGAACGGAGAGTGCGGCTGAGCCATGGGTGACTCCGGCTGAACTCTGGGCCTCCCGCCTCTCTTTCCCACAATGCTCCTGTGGGGCCTGCTCTGTCCAATTCTGAGAGCTGCTGAGTCAGTCGTTAATAAAGGTCACTGCTGTGTTCGTCGAAGTATCTGAGGAAGTGGGATTTCCTCCCACGAAAGCTCATGTGAAAAATAAATCTGTTAGTCTTAAAGTGCCACACGCCTCCTTGGTTTTTCCACTGCTGTACAGCCCGAGCAGCGTTTTAATGGGGACGGAGGCTCTGGGCAGCCTGCAGCGGCGGGGGAAGCAATCTGGCCCGGCCCAGGGACCCGGATCGCCGGAACTCCCCGCTGCAGGGCCCCCGCTTCCGGCCCGCCCCTCCCCCACAGGCCCGGCGCAGGGTGATGACGTCTGCGCGGCTCGGGACGCCCGGCCGCCGGAAAGGGGCGGGGCGAGTGGTCACGTGACCCGCCCGCCGCAGGGTCCGGCCCCCCCCAGCCGCCGGCAGCTCCGGGCCGGGCCGGGCCATGGGCCACGCGCTCTGCGCCTGCGCGCGGGGCAGCTTCAGCATCGAGGGGCAGCGCTACCTGCTGGTGCAGCGCCTGGGGGAGGGGTGAGCCCCGGGGAAACTGAGGCACGGCCGGACCCCCTCCCCTCCCCCCACCCCGCCCGGGGCCAGAGCCGGGCCCAGCCCCCTCTCCGGGGGGCGCCGCGTTCCCGGACTTGGGGGTCCTGGTCCCCCGCCCGGGAACACCCCGCAGTGGGGCCCCACCTGCCGGGCCGGCTCCCTGCCCCCAGCGGCCTTGGGGGTGGGTGGGATCGGAGGGGGGCCGGGGGCAGGGGGTGGGTGGGATCGGACAGGGCCCAGGGCAGGATGTGGGTTGGATTGGGGTGGGCTGGGGTGCGGGGTGATGGGGGGCCCGTCTCCCACGTGGCGGGGGTATGGGGGGAAGGGGCTCTCTCTGCGCGTGCGCCTGGCTCTTCGGCGTGTCATCTTCCCCTGCAGGAGCCAGTCCAGCCCCGCTGAGGCGCCGGGGCCCCTGGGGAGGACGGCTCTGCCCCCTGTCCTGTGGTGTTGGGAGCCGCTTCTGCCCCCTTCACACCATCTCTGCCTCCCAGGGGCTTCAGCTACGTGGACTTGGTGGAGGGGCTGCAGGACGGCCGTTTCTACGCCCTGAAGCGCATCCTGTGCCATGACCAGGAGGACCGGCGGGAGGCGCTGCACGAGGTGGAGATGCATCGCCTCTTCAACCACCCCAACATCCTGCGGCTCGAGGCCCACTGCATGGTGGAGAAGGGGCTCAAGCACGAGGCCTGGTTGTTGCTGCCTTTCTTCAGGGTGAGGGTGCCTTTCTCCCAGAGCCACGATGCCGGTTGTGGGTCACCAGAGACTGGGAGACGTCAGCCTAGGCACGGGGGGACAGAGGTGCCTGGAGGGAGAGGACCCCCTGTTACCTCTGCACTTGTGGGAGGGAGCAGGGGCTGTGCTGGGCCCCACACATCTGGTGCAGGAAGGACCAGGACAATGGGCATGGAGGGACTGGCCGTCCATCTCAGGCCAGCCAAGTCCTGGCCCAGGGCCCCCCAGCTCCAGAGGAAAGTGTAAAAACTCCCAGATGGCCTGGCCTGCTGCAGCCCCAGGGGGGAAATGTTCAGCCGGGGGCAGACGGCTTTTAATAAGCGGCTTCTAGAGATCACAAACCTCTTCTGCTCCAGCTGAGTTCAGCAGGGGCCTGGGCCCGTGGTCTCCTACAGCAGTGAGTTCTGCCGGCAGCTTGTCTTGCCTCCAGCGCAGGGGCTGGGTGTGCAGATGGCTGTTGTTGCAGAGCGGGGGGAGGCTGGGGACATAGCGCAGCTAGGTGTGGGTCACACTTGTGTAGTAACTTGTGAGTTGCTCTCCAGAGCTGTCCCTGAGGTCACTCATCCCGGGTGCCATTAGCAGAAAGATCTTAACACGAGCTGCCGCCTTGTGGTGGCACAGGGTGGGGGCTGGTGATTCTCAGCTGTGTTTGGATGAGGCAGTCCCTTCCTGCTCAGCCTCAGGCAGGGCATGTGCCAGGGAGGATGCTCTGTGCCCCGCAGGGCGTGCCTGCTCTCTCCATTACTAGTGACTGTTTGCTTACCAGAGAGGGACCCTGTGGAGCGAGGTGGAAAGACTGCGTGACAAAGACACCTTCCTGCCCGAGGAGCGGATTCTCCCCATTCTCCTTGGCATCTGCAGAGGGCTGCAGGCCATTCACGCCAAGGGCTACGCACATAGGTGAGGCCAGTCAGAGCCTAGGACCCTGGGCCGCAGGAGGACCTGGCCCACGTGGCATGCAGGAGCTGGGTGACTGCCCACAGGATCCTCCCCAGTGGAGGTGGGGCACTGGTTCTGAGCCAGTGGTGGTGGTGGTGGGGGGTAAACCTGTATTGGATCTGGGAGTGGAGGGGGCAGAGTGAGGGGGTGCCAGCCCTGGACCTGGGAGGTGGATGAGGCAAAGTGGGGGTGCCAGCAGCCCTGTTGGAAGGCAGGACTGGCAGAGCCGGTGGTTCTCCCCCCCTCGCAGGGGCCTGGGAACCTGCAGGGAACACACAGTCTCTTGGTCTCAACAGGGACCTGAAGCCCACCAATGTGCTGTTGGACGAGGAGGAGCAGCCAGTGCTGATGGACCTGGGCTCCATGAACAGGGCCCGCATCGAGGTGCAGGGCTCCCGGCAGGCCCTGGCCGTGCAGGTACAAGGCTCCCGACCTTTGGGCAGAGGGTTGTGAGGTCACTACCCATGGGAGGGCAGGGACCTGATTGGGTCAGACCTCCCAGTAATGTTTCTCCCTCACCAACTGGAGCTCTCCCACTTTACTCCTGGGACCAAAGACCCCATCTACTCCATCCAGTGGCCTCCTGCCCCCCATTACTGAGAGGCAGGCACAACGTGCAGCCACACAAGGACCTCTGGCTTGGGCACCATGGGAAGTGGCTCATTTTGTCCTGCTAGTCCCAGGCAAGGGCCACAGCTGGCCTGGAGCCAGGCTTAGCTCCCCCTCTGCTCTCTTTCTTAGGACTGGGCAGCACAGCGCTGCACCATCTCCTACCGGGCCCCCGAGCTCTTCACAGTGGAGAGTCACTGCGTGATCGACGAGCGGACCGACATCTGGGTAAGGAAGCCCTGGACCTGTCCCATCTCCCCCTGGCTCTTGGGGCTGGCTGTGTGTGCACATGCCATGCAGCATGTCTGACCCAGGCTGGTTCAGTCCCTAGGCTGTGTGCTGTACTGCATGATGTTTGGCGAGGGCCCGTATGACATGATCTTTCAGAAGGGCGACAGCGTGGCACTGGCTGTACAGAGCCCACTTCATGTGCCCCCCAGCGGCAGGTAAGGAGCAGGCCCATCTGCCCACCCTGTGTCTGCCTTCCCCTGCTCCAAGGGGCACCACCTCACCAATGTGACTCTTGCAGGTATTCGGCAGCACTGGAGCAGCTGCTGCTCTCCATGCTGGTGGTGAATCCTCAGGAGCGGCCCCACGTCTCCCACCTACTTGAGCAGCTGGAGGATGGCCAGGAGACCACCCAGATCTGAGCCGTGGGGCAGCTGCCCTTCCCTTGGGACAGGTCCACAGAACTGCTTCTAAAGGGAATTTGATTCAAATCAAGATGGGCCCTGTGGCATGAGGTCCTGTTCTTGGTGCTGAGAGGGCCACCTGCCTCAGCACCATGCCATGCACCAGCCCTGCTACTCAGAATGCAGCCAGCATTGGGCCTGCACCTGTTGGACACTGGAGTGGCCCCTGCCAGGACTCTGCACTGCTGGCCTTAGGCACACTGCTGAGGCAGTGCACCACTTTCCTTCCACCCCCTCAGGCTGCCACGGGGCAGGGGAAGGTGGTGTTGGCACTTGGCCTTCTGGCTGCTGTGCTCCAGCCACCCTTGGCTGTGGCCTCTGCAGCATTCCCGGGGATGTGCCTTCTAGGCTGCAGCCAGCACCACCCTGGGCTCGGCCTGTCCTCCTCCCCTTGTACAGCCTGTCCCCCATCTCCCGCTGGAAGGGAGGCGGGCTCACTCCCAGGTTGCCTGCCCAGTAAAGTGTTTCTGGAGAAGGTGGCATGGCTCTGTGGGATTCCTGCACCTCACATGGAGTGGGTGGTGGGGAAGTGGAAACACAGGCCTGGTGCTGGAGCCAGCATCAAGCTTCATTTCAGCCCAGGTGCACCCCACCCCCCGGCTAGGTTCAAAGCGGGGCCTGGGAGGAGGGGAGCTGTTGTGAAGGAGGGACCTGAAGCAGCCCCATCCCCTTCCCAGGAGGGTTGGGGTGCCTTGGCTCAGCACACCAGATGGGGCAGGGGTGACAGTTGCTCTGGCTGTATAAGAAAGATACCCCCTGCCCCCACTGCATGGTGGGACCCTGCCCTAGGTAGCAAGGTCCAGCAGCCACATGGGTGCTGGGGTGGGATGAGCAGCAGGCAGGTCCCCTGCAGCTGAACAGGGAGTTCCTGTGGGAGCCAGGGAGAGCTGAGGGCAAGCCATCACTCCCTTGGGTCCTTCCAGGCAGTCTGCTTCCTAGGGGCTTCATGCAGTGCCAGGCAGATTCTCCAGGAGTGGAGAGCCCCACTCATCACATGATGGGGAGTCACCCAATGCCTGGAGTGCAGCCTGGTGGAGGTTTCACAGGGGGAATGCCCTCCTTTAGTCCTGTCCCCACAGCAATGCCTCCCACTCACTGGGCAGCAGCCAACTGGCCATGGTGGCCCCTTCCTCCAGGTGTGGGTTGCTGGAAACTGAGCCCAAGCCTGTACAACCTGCCCCCCAGGGTCTGTCCCCTTCACCCCAAAGGCCACTTACAGGAGTGTGGAGTTGAATCCACCCCCTTCTCCTGCTGGGGGGGAGGAGAGAGCAGGGCCAAGCACCCAGGCCAGACTGTTTTTGGATGGGCAGGTTTGCCCCGCACAGCTCCCTGACTTGGATCTTAGCAGCCAGTACTCTGGCCAGGCCAGCCAGGGGCCAGGCTAGTTTGGGACAGGCAGTGGGCCAGTCACCCTGCTCCCGTGACACCCCTGTAGCCAGAGGTGTCTCGTGACCCCCTTCCCAGTCACCTTCCTGGCAGAACACCCTGGCCCTGACTTCAGCAGAGGGGCTAGTTGGCATGGACACAGGACAGGTAAGAGGAGCCCAGCCAAGCTGGGACACTCAGCAAGAAACAGCCACAGCTTTGGGAGCAGGTTCAGGACAAAAGGAGGGCGTTTATTTTGTGAAAGGATTTTGCAAGTGTAATATCAAAGTCCTTCAGCACATTAGTACTCCTCCCCCTCCTCTTCATCCTCATAGGAGTCAATGCCAACCTCCTCGTAGTCCTTCTCCAGAGCAGCCATGTCTTCCCGGGCCTCCGAGAACTCCCCCTCCTCCATGCCCTCTCCCACGTACCAGTGGACGAAGGCCCGCTTGGCATACATGAGGTCAAACTTGTGGTCCAGCCGTGCCCAGGCCTCGGCTATGGCTGTGGTGTTGCTCAGCATACACACGGCTCGCTGCACCTTGGCCAGGTCGCCACCGGGAACCACCGTTGGGGGCTGGTAGTTGATGCCCACCTTGAAGCCAGTTGGGCACCAGTCCACAAACTGGATGCTGCGCTTGGTTTTGATAGCCGCGATGGCAGCATTGACATCTTTAGGCACCACGTCGCCACGGTACAAGAGGCAGCAGGCCATGTATTTGCCGTGGCGGGGGTCGCACTTCACCATCTGGTTGGCTGGCTCAAAGCAGGCATTTGTGATCTCAGCCACAGAGAGCTGTTCATGATAGGCCTTCTCAGCAGAGATGACAGGGGCGTAGGTGGCCAGAGGGAAGTGGATCCGGGGGTAGGGCACCAGGTTGGTCTGGAACTCTGTCAGGTCCACGTTGAGGGCACCATCGAAGCGCAGGGAGGCAGTAATGGAGGACACTATTTGGCTAATAAGTCGGTTCAGGTTGGTGTAGGTAGGGCGCTCGATGTCCAGGTTTCTGCGGCAGATGTCATAGATGGCCTCATTGTCGACCATGAAGGCGCAGTCTGAGTGCTCCAGGGTGGTGTGGGTGGTCAGGATGGAGTTGTAGGGCTCCACCACAGCAGTGGAGACCTGAGGCGCTGGGTAGATGGCAAACTCCAGCTTGGACTTCTTGCCATAGTCAACAGAGAGTCGCTCCATCAGCAGGGAGGTGAATCCAGAGCCAGTGCCACCTCCAAAGCTGTGGAAGACGAGGAAGCCTTGGAGTCCTGTGCACTGGTCAGCCTGGGGGGAGAATGAAGGTTACAGCTCAGAGCATGGACCCACCAGTCCATGCTGGAGCACAGATGTGGCTTAGGCTGATCCAGGTAAAGAACCAGCTGAGGACTTGAACCAGTTGCCCACCTGCCAGGCCCATGGGGAGAACACGCACCAGTCAGACAGGTCCAGTGCCAAGCACAGCCATCTCCTTGGGCAGGGCAGCATGCCAAGCTAGGTTTGGTCATGACTTGTAACTTCTTACCAGCTTTGTGGCTGGGCAAAACACAAGGGCTGCCTCCCCCACCTCCCAATCCCCCCAGACAGGTGGCATACCAGCTTCCGGATCCTGTCCAGCACTTGGTCAATGATCTCCTTGCCAATGGTGTAGTGCCCTCGGGCGTAGTTGTTGGCAGCATCTTCCTTGCCAGTGATGAGCTGTTCAGGGTGGAAGAGCTGGCGGTAGATGCCAGTGCGAATCTCATCTGTAGGAGACACAGGGAGGGGTGTTAGTGCACCACTGTTTCCAGTCACCCCCCTCCACCCCCATTACTGCGCAGCCCAGGCTTCCTCAGCCGCAGAGCTGGGGGAGAGTGCTCCTTCCTCACCCCTGCTAGGGATGGGCCAAGCTTCACCATTCACCCCAAAACATTCTGCTGTACCCCAGTGTGTGCCCCCTGCCCCAGACTCCTGCAGGCTTTGGCAAGGTTGATACACTAGCCAGAAAGGTGACCTGGCTGCCAGTCAACAGCAGGGCAGGGGGCACAGCTTCCCTGGCACAGGCACACCACCAAGACACTGTGCCCACTGCCCTGTAGGTTGCTAAGTTTCTTCAGCCTGGTGTCACCAGTCCAGTGACCAGTTTCTCCAGGTACCAAGCTTGCATCATGAGTAAGCATCGCAAGACAGGGGGTTTTGCATCTTCAAAGTTCAGAGTGCCAAAGGGGCAGCTGTGTTAGTGTAGCCCAGCTAAACAAACAAGGAGCCCTGAGGCACTTTTCAGGACTGACATTTATTTACCATAAGAGCTTTCTTAGGAGAAAATCCCAAAGCATCTGACAAAGTGGGACTTTTTCCCACCAAAGCTCAAGTGATAAATATGCATCTTTAGAACAGCCACAGGACTCCACTTCCCAGCCACCCCCACGCCTGCAATGGGGAAGGGCCTGGCACACAACCAGGGCAGGACAAGCACTGCCAGGGCCAGAGACCCACACCAGTCCACAAGGCAGACACTGCATTACCACGTGCCAGCTGGGGGCTTCAATCCTGTAAGAGTGAGCAGGGCTTCGCTGTGCCGGCTTGCGCCTTCACTCACCAATCACGGTGGGTTCCAAGTCCACAAAGATGGCCCTGGGGACGTGCTTTCCTGCTCCAGTCTCACAGAAGAAGGTGGTGAAGGAGTCATCCCCTCCACCAATGGTTTTCTCGCTGGGCATCTGCCCGTCGGGCTGGATGCCGTGCTCCAGGCAGTACAACTCCCAGCAGGTGTTGCCCATCTGGACGCCTGCCTGGCCGACATGGACTGAGATGCATTCACGCTGCAGAGAGAGAATGGCAACTGAGGTGATTCACTAGAACAGTGGCAGCTCTGGTGCCCCATGCCAGCTTTGGTGTGTGGGGGAGCTGCACCCCAAGGGAGCTAGCAGGGCTGCATGGGATCACAGCAGCCATTCTCCACTCGCTGGGCTGCCAGACAGCCCAGGACACGAGTGCCTGCTCCATGTCAGTTGAGACACCTGGAGGACTGGAGAATGTCCCTCTACCAGCACCCCCTGCCCACTCCTGGCCTATGGCAGGCACAGCCCAAAATTCTCAAGCAGAAATTCCACATCACTCTCCTTCCTGCCACATACAGGGAACATGCTGCCTCCTCCCACAGCCCCCCCAACATTGGCGCCCACACAAGAAAATGCTGCAGGCTGCCACCACCCTGTACACCTGCTGATGTGGGAGGAGGAGGAGAGCAGCATCCTCCCTATGCACATACAGGGCAGACCCAGAGAATGCAGGGGAGAGCACATGGCCACGGAAAAGCCAGGAGCTGGAAGAGCCTGCTGCCTGCCACACCCCTGGGCCGTGCTGGCCACTGCCCTTCCTCTGCCCTCGTCCCCGCCCAGAGAAGCTGCAGCAGATCATTTTGGGAGTTCTCTGCCATGGGGACTGTGCTGGGTGCCGTCACCTCTGGAGCTTTTGCCAGCCCTGGAGCAAGTGCCATGGGCCACTGGGACAGGAGCAGCTGAAGCCCAGGGCAGGGAGCAACTTGCCCAAGGCCACAGGCACCTCACTGGCAAAGCTGGTCAGGAGAAGCCCAGCCCATAGTTTCCTCACTGGCTGAGAGCTGTGGAGGCTCCCACAAGAGCCATGGCCCGGAGCTTCCAGGGGCAGGTTGGCATCTTGGCTGCTGCCCAATGCCAGAGCCTTCCCAGTGCTCCAGGTGCAGGGTGAGATCTGATGGCGCCGTCCTTGCAGCATTGGGGGAGGAGCTGGGACTGCAGCGAGGCAGGTGCTGAGCTGACGTGCACATACCTAACACATGAGCTGCAGCTCCAGCCGTGCACAAGGCAGCTCTGCAGCACGGAGCCTGGGCCAGCCCCAGGGAACCCAGCATGGGCATGGCCGAACACATCAGCAGAGTGGTGGGGAGGCTGCCCAACGCCTAGCCCCGTGGATAGCCACACGGATCTGAGCCCCTGGAGCTGCCACAGGAGGGCCAAGGGGGTCAGGGCCCCCACAGGGGAAAACAGGGGTGGGTCCACGGACAGTGGGCTCAGCTGTGCCCACCACCCATGTGCAGGGGGTCAAGGGGGGAGGTTCCCTGGCAGTATGGACACAGACTGACCCCGGTTTGCTCTCCTCAACCCCACGTTCCTAAATGCCCCCCACCCCCCTCACATCACTAGGGACCTGCCCCTCGGCAGGGAGCCTAGGGCTCTGCTCCTCAGGCCTGTAAGGTCTCTCTGCCTCCCTCACAACCAAGCAGCCATCTGTGCCAGCTAAGGGCAGGAGGGGGAACAAGCAGGCCCAAGCCTCAGGAGCAGCAGGGTCACAGCCACTTGCTCTAGAAGCCCTGGTGGTGGTTCTCCAGTTGCTGGGATCCCCATTGCCAAAGGCCCCTGTGGTGCATCAGCCCCATGCTTGAGTTGTTTATGACCTTTAACTTTTTTTCTTAGGACCCAGTTGAAAAAGAGTCATTTATGCCCACAACCTAATGGTTACATCAAGCAATGCACTCCAGTCATTTGGTGGTGGCAGCAGGGGTGCCGTGACCCAGTGCCTGAAAGTCTCCAACCCAGTACTGGGTCCCGATCCTAAGTTTGAAAGCCACTGGTTCATGCCACAAGGAGGAAGGGCCCAGCTCTGTGCAGCTGCAGTTCCCCCAGGTCCAAGCTTCCTTAGTGCAACCCTCACACTTCCTTGCTTCGACACAGCTCCACTACACCCCTTACCCGCCAGGTCTCCACCTGGGCTGCCGGCATTGTGGATCTAGCCAGTGTGCTCACTGGACTTGCACCAGCTGGCCCCCCTGCAACTCCACAGCCCCCATGGAGGCTGGCCCCAGCATCTGTCCCAGCCCCCCAGCCACTTCCTGTGGTGCAGTTCTCACCAAGGCAAGTGATTAAGACAGGGGTTCACAGTGGAAAAAGGGAGCTGTGGGTTGGGATTGAGGGGCACCATTCTCCTCAAGGCCACGCCAGCCCACAACCTGAGCTGGCCGTACATGCCACCTCCTGCTCTCAGCCGTTTCATGCCACCCCGCCCAGGAGAGTCCCGGCCCCTTTGCGCAGCAGAAATTTGAACACACGTAGACCAACCAGGAAGGGTTGTGAAACCCTGAGCCCCACCCTCCAGCCTTGCACAGCCCAGCCAGACGTTCACTCCTGCCATCTGCACGCAACGCTGGGGGGCCTGGAGAGAAATCCCCTTCCCTGGTATCTGAGCAAGCCCTGCTGCTGGCACTGCCCATGCCAGTCAGGAGACCCTTGCCATTTGGGGCACAGAGCTAGGCTAGCCCCTGCAGGGAGTTTGGCAGGGGTGCCCAGCTACACACACACACACCAGCGTCTCATCCTCAGGTCACCTGCCCTGGAGTCGCCCCGGCCCAGGGCTGTCCCTGATGACAGGCTCCAGGGCAGGGGAATGGGGCAGAGTCAAGAGGGGTTCAGGCAGCTGTGCCCAGCCCATGCCCCCAGCATGGCACCTCCAGCAACACAGCTGGCTGAGAGCGGCTCACTCCATAGAGACGCACTGGGGTGGGGGGCACTGCCACAGCCCCGGGAAGGTGCCAGGCTCCCCCCGCCCCGAGTGGGCAGCACCCATGGGCCAGCGGGGCACTGCCCCCTTTAAAGCCTGGCAGCCCCACCAAATATAGCCCCCAGGCCCCCCAGGGTGCCCCGTTTGGCCCGGGGCCCGCCCAGGCGGCTATTTCCGGAGAGTCACCGGCTATTAATAACCCCGGCCCCGGGCCCGGCCCCCCCGCACCTGCCCCTGCCCGTCCCCGTCCCCAGCCAGCCCGGGCCGACGAGCCAGCGGGGGGGGGGGGCGGCCGCTGGAGACCCTGCCCCCCAGCAGCGAGCCCAGGCGCAGGACCCAGGAGTCCGAGCCCCGCGGCTGCTGCCCCGCGCCGGCCCCGCGCAGGTTGCGCGCACGGGGCGGACGCGGACGCGGAGGGGCCCGGCCCCAGGGACCCCCCCGGCAAGGCCCCGGCCCCGAGGGGCCCCGCGCTCACCATGACGCAGGTGCCCGGGGGGATCTCACGTGAGTCGGTGCGACGGGGTCTCGGTGAGAAGCTTCGCCTGGCGCCCGGCGCTGCGCGCTCCGCTTATATAGCGCGGGGCGGGGCCTGCCTGGCCACGCCCCCACCTGCACCCTCGGCGCGGGGCGGGGCCGCGAGGGAGCCCCGCCCCCAGGAAGCGGCTCCCAGCGGGGGGCAGCCGGGGGTGTTAGCCGGGGTCCGGAAACGAAGAAGGAGCCCTGGGGGTTGAAGACCCCCCCCCCCGTTCATTTATTGCACGAGCGCCCGCGGGAGCCAATCCCACTCTTCTTCTGCAAAAACTCATGCAATAAATAAACGTGTCGGGCTGCAAGTGCCACAGGACTGCATGTGTGCATGGATTTATTGTAGCTCCGGTGGGACAACAGCTAGAGCCGAGCCTCTGTCCTGGAGCTGCATCTATGGGCCCTGAGCCAGGCCCTGCCCACCCAGCCAGGGGTAGGGCTGCCAGAGCCCGAAGCCTGGAAAGGAGGACAGGGAAGTACGAAAAGGAGGACCCTGGAGAAAATGTAGCATTAGTGTAATATTCTTCTGTTTTTAGGGGGCCCTGGAACCTTTTCCCTAAAAATAAAGTATTCTGTGGCATTCCAGCATACATTAACGCCTATTGGTAGAAAGCCAGACAAAATCATGCATTTTAAATGCTTGTCAGGACGTGAAGGTAAAAAGGAGGACATGTCCTCCTTTTGCCTGACATCTGGCAACCCTCGCCATGGTGTGGGGATATGCTGGTGACTTCATTTGTAGCTTTGTGGATCCATTCATAATACCCTTGACTTCACTCCTAACTTTATTGGGTTTGCTGGTTTTTGGTGCCAGTCCACACTTGTATGATTTTCATTGATGTGTAAATTCACTCACAGCCTTGTGTTGATTTCCATGAGCCTTAAGTGATTGTTTCTTATTCCTGTCAATCTTCATATGGTCTTCACTGGTAACATTGTTTCTTACTGGTAATGTTGCTTGTATCAATTTCTATTTACTTTTAATTACTTGCCATGTGTAATGTTATCCCAATATTTGTAACATATCACCAGATTGTTTCTCCCAATCTTTCTTTAGTTTTAATTACTTCTCCTTAGTAATGCTGCTTCAGCATTTTACCACTGTTACATTATTTCTGTCAGTCTCTATTTGGCTTTAGTGAATTGCTTCCCATTGGTGATGTTATTTACAGTTGTAATAAGTATTACCCTCTACACTGGTTTTGGTTGTTGGGGGGGGGGGCCACTGGACTCCAACTACTAGCCTTCAGCGTTTGCTTGACTGCAGGGGTAGCATCACTTTCCTCTGACCCACTCAGTCCCTGCTTGTATTAGCCTCTAAATTTGTGCCTATTTACCCTTAGACTATGGGTATAACAACACTTTTTCCCCAGGCTCTGTAGCACTACATTTTATTAAAATAACCATCCCCTCAACATACTCCATATTGCAAATGTAGAACTCCATCTTTAACCAATGTACCCCATCTTGTGTAAGACTGAATAGGCAATAAGGTGTGAATGGAGGGTGGATGTGTGTGTGAATCAGCCCCAAGCTGCCAGCTCCTTCAGATGAAGTGAGAAGCCCATCTCAACTACTGGAGAAAGTGAATACACCCCTAAAAGCAAAGGAACAAAGGATCCACCCCAGGCGCGGAAGAATAGAATTAATCAAGATACTAAAGAAAACAAGCTAGAGGTCACGTCCACAACTGCCTGGTGCCTAACAGTCACACAAAGCACCTGGAGTGGCATGACAAAGCTATAAAGCCTGGGTGAGATCCAAAAGCAAAAGAGGGGAACTGTTCTGCACACCACCAGGGAGAAAGGAGCATTGATGTGCGCCTGAGAAAGACGCTGCTTCTCCTCGTGTCCAGCTTCCCTTGGCAGGCAGCTGCTATGAACCCCAGTGACAGACACCGGCATGGACTCCAGCAACAGCACCATCAGGACTGCTAATAACACAGACTGCAGGACATCTTCTGGTATGCTTGGGTGCATGGATGAATGTGTGTGTACATGCATAAGTATAAGTTAGCTATTAATTTTGTCTTCCTTTGTAATAAATGTGGCATATTGCCTTTTTCCCCCTGAAAAGATCTCAGGTACTCATTTGGTATAACAAGGGGAGCCCCCTGCAGTCACTCACAGCCTTAGAGAGCCGTGCAGCAGAGACTCCAGGCCTGAGCATGCGGGGCTGTAGCACACTCCCAGCCGAAAGCTGCACTGCCTGCCCAGACAGGTGCGGCATCCCTGGGGCCCTGGCTCCCTGGGAAAGGCACTGTGCCAAGGAGAGCTACCCCACGCCTGCCTCTGGCTGCCATTGTTCCTCTCTGAGGAAGGGGGGCAGGGATTATTGGGGAAGGCAGGTGATGTGTCTAGAATGTGGATCCTGGTCTCTCAGTCCCAAGAGGTCCCTTGGGGAAGGGAAGGGAGCTGACACGTCTCACTTCGTGGTATGGGTGCAGTGCTCAGCCCCTAAGCAGCTTTTAAACAAACTGCCAGCTCTGTGCTGGTGATCTGAGTTAAGTGGAGGTTAACAACGCCAAGGAGAATGCAGAGTGTGGTGAAGAGTTTCACTGACTCTGCACCCATCACTGCTTTAGTATCTGTGCTCTCCCAAACTCCCAGTTCTCCAGTCACCCTCAGAACCAGCCGGGAAACCAGACGAGTCTGCATTACTCAAGGAAACACAAGCAGAGAAGACAAGGTAGAAGCAAAGAAGAATTTCCCAGGCTTCTGTGGAGAGCCAAGAGAAGACACCTGTTTGGGAGTAATAAAAAGGGGCCTATTCCATTTCCTTTCCCTTGGTAAGTCCCCTTGCAGATGGGGCAGCCTCCAGCTGCACCCCTGAGCCATGTTCAGTGCCTGGGCTGCACTCCCCACCCCGCTAATTCATCCCTCCTCTCCATAAAAACCTCCCCGTTCCTGAAACTCTCAGAAACCTTTGGCAGAACAGAGTCTTGGTGAAATAGGAGCCACGATCTGACCCAAGATGCAGAGTTTGGGCAGCTGCAAGGAGGGTTCATTAGACCATAGCAGTGACCAGTACGACTCAGGAACCCAAACCACTGGCTGATTGAGCCCATCCAGACCCCTGCCCATCTCACCTCAACACCCTGACATAGGAATTTCCAGGGCGAGTAGTGTCAGCTTCACAGATACTTCAGCCTGTGTTGCAGTTTCAAAGTCAGCCCTGTGGAGGCCCTGGCAGTTTCCTTTTTGATGAAGTCAGATCAGGACCCCCTGAAAAGTGTCTTCCGCCTTCTCTTTTGGGAAAAGAAGGATGTATGAAGTGATTCAAACTTCTCAGGTTGTTCTCGGGCTAGGTAGTCTGTCCCTAAATTTTGGGTAGCTCCATGCCCAACATCACCATAGGTGTAACTGCTGTGAGATAGGCTAATGGCCACAGTGGGCTCTGCAGGCCAGGGTGCTGTGACTGGTGTGGGAGCTGGACATGGCTGGGTGGCAAGGAAACATTTTCCAGAAATGTCTCAGCTCGTCCTGACACAGAGAATGCTGTTCACATGCAGGGATGGCTGCTGGACAGCAGATCCTGTCAACCTGTGCAGATGTGACTATCGCAGCAATATGCAGTTAAGTCAGTCAACACAACATCTGTTCTCCATGACTCAGTTCCCCTTCCCAGCCTCTGCTACCTCCCATCAGCACCACCAGCCATGTGCCTCTAGCTTCATCCTGGCCAGAGCTACCGTGTGCTGGTGCTGACACCAGGGTGGGCCAAGGACCCTCCATGCTGACAAGGTGCCGGGCAATATTCCTTCTAATTACTCATAGACTGTGTGTGCAAACAATTTCTTTGTGTGTGCAAAAACATTTCTTTGTGAGCACCAATATTAGCACTATTGAATTTTTTTGCGCGCACTTTATTTTTTTTGTGTGCGCAGGTTTCATGACCTGGGTGCATGCGCACAGCTTAGAGGGAACAGTGGTGCCGGGGCCAGACACTGAGCTGCAACCTTTGTCAGATGAAAGTGCTAGAGTGGGCAGCAGGCTGTGGGGCAGGGGATGAGGGTGGTCTGGAGATCAGGGTTCCTTCCACTTCTTCAATCCCTCCGACTCATCTTCCAGCTAAGGCCCCACAAGTATCCTGCTCCATAGCCCTCCCACCTTGCTCAATCCCTATCTCGCCCTCCTCTCACACAGCTGCTGCTATGGGGAAGTGAACTGGGATGTGGGGAAAAGGGGTTAGAGGGGATGATAAAGATAAATGGGGGGTGGAAATTATGGGGAGGTGGAGGGGCTTGTCTGGTGTTGACCAGGCTGTTTAGGAGATAGGACACATTGCCAAAGCCATGGCTCACAGCCACTCGACTCTCTTGGCCCTGACACTGGCAGGCTGGCTTGAGCAGTGAGGCAGTCAATGAAAACCCTGGACCAACCTGCCTGGCACATCAGCCCCCCAGGCGCTCCCAGCACTCGGCTATGGAAGGAGCTGCTGTGGCTAAGTTCCCCAACGCACAAGGCAGGTCCAGCGCCGACGGGCAGAGCTGTGAGTCAGGCTGCCGGGACATGACAGAGCATGCACTGCTTCGCTGCAGTGAGTGCAGGCAGGGCCCTGTCGGCCTGAATTCTGCTGTAGTGGCATTTCAAACAGGTGGCCATGAGGCCCTCACACACCAGGCTTTTCTGGAACATCCCTGGGAGGTGGCCGGGGCAGGACTCAGACCGTACTGCCCAGAGTGAAAGGAGAGCCACTGTCACTATGGAGTCTATGACACACAGTTTAGATCAGTGGTTTTCAAACTTTTTTCCCTCAGGACCCAGTTGAAAAAAAAGAAACATTTATCCCCGTGACCCAACAGTTGCATTCTGGTCTTTTGGCAGCAGCAGCAGGAGGTGCCACAACTCAGTGCCTGAGGGTCTGTGACCCAATACTGGGTCTGGACGCTAAGTTTGAAAACCTCTGGTTTAGAGCCCAGTCAGTGGTGGCAGAGGGGACACATTGCCCCAGCCAGTTCATTACAGCATGTTTACACCCTGTGCCGTTATCGGTGAAAGGGGCTTAGGTGTGGGGAGTGTGTATAATGGCACAGGCAAGAGACAAAAGCAGAGTCCCAGGAACTCTGTCCCAAACGGTTGCTGGGGGCAGAAGATGCCTGCAAACATCTGTCCCCCCCACAACCCCCAGGGGCCTCATGGCCCTCTGGCTGGGTGCGTTTGTGCAATGTGTGGGCGGGATCCACACTGTGCAAGCAGTTCTTTGACCCCCAGGGTGCCAGGCAAGTGAGAGAGCCTGCTCACGTGGCCTGCCCTGAGAGCCGTTGGGAGCAGAAGGAAGTGGTCTAGCAGCTGGTGAGCCTAGGCCGAGAGCTGCAAGAGGAAATGCGTAACGGGCGGAAGGAGAGTTTGAGTGTGAGTGGCTCCCAGAGGCTGAGTCCCAGGGCAGCAGGGCTAAGGTGGCATGAGACAGGCTGGCTCTGGCAGTCACAGAGTTAACACCCTTCAGAGCACGTGGTGCCCACACCCAGGCAGATGGCAGGGGCACAGTACCAGCCTGGAGCTGCTGGATCAACAGAAAGGAGGGTGGAGTGTGAAGCCCCAGCCCTACGGCTGAGGGGCCAGGCTGATCCCCACTGCATGTGCTTGGCTATTGTCTTGCTGACCAGGCCACTGTGCTGGGTCCAGAGCCCAGTGGGCAGTGTGATGCCACTCCTGCAGCTCGTTGTGGCCGTGGCCTGGGTGACACAGCTATGCCAGGTGCCCTGCCGCCTTTGCATATGCACAGGGAAGGGGCTGCAAGGTCCTCCTTTGGGCAGCCACTAGGATCCTGCCCCCTTCAGGGCAGTTTAGACCACTCTCTCCTCTCCAGCATCCTGGCTGGGCGAGTGCCAGGGTCTCAGCATGGCCAGAGTCAATGCGCCCATGACCCGGCTGGAAGCTGCTGTTGCTGTGCCCATGTCTAGTGACACAAGCCTGCCAATAGTAGACAAATGAGCTCCGAACAATGCAGCAGAGATTAGCCAGTGTCCCCTCACATCCAGGGGTGTGCCAGTCTGGCATTGCAGGCTGAGACTTGGAGAGATGAGGGTGTCTTTTGCCCACTTGGCAGTGTCTGGCTGCAGGGAGCACTGTTGTGTACCTGGAAATCCCCAGGGTGTGGTGGGTTTCTGGCTGTACAGCCTTGCCTGATCGATGCACCGCTCGTTGCTGCACTGGGAGTGGGGAGGCAGCTGCACCAGTGACAAAAGTCAGGCTCTGCTCATGGCCATTCTCCAGCATGTCTTCGCAACGTAGGAATGACTTGATGCCCAGCTGCTGGCCTGAGATCTAGGGCATCCCGCTGAAAGTCCCTGACAGCTGGAAAGAAAGTTTTAGATATGGTGCCCAGCAGGACGCTGGGAACTTGCCCCTACTTGCTCCATGGAGGTCCAGGGAGGTGTGTGGCTGCTGCTCCCAGAAGGCAGACCACTGGCCCTTAGGAAGGGAATCTAGTTCCCCGTCTGGCGTCTCTGCCAGGCAGGGACAGGGGCAGGCTCCTGCAGCTGTCGCTCATGGGGAGAGTGACAGCTGCAGACAGGTGTGCGGGGGCTGATGGTGGCTCCACCCTCTTGGAGACTGTCCTGCATTGATTGGCTGGCAGGACTGGAAGGGCAGTGCTGGTGGCCAGTGAGGAAGGACTGACATAATTTCAAAGGACTGGCCAGAAGAGGTCTTGTCTGGCCTGGGTGGCGTCAGTCATGCAGCGGTGACCATGTGGGTGGCCAGTCGTGTAATGGTGACCACACAGATGGCTCCCTCACGCAGAGGTGACTGTGCGGGTGGCCAGTCAGGCCCACTGGTTGTGGGGATATGTTGGTGATTTTATCTGTAGCTTTGTGGATCCATTCATAACTCCACTGAGTCCATTCACAATTTCCTTGGCTTCATTCTTGTATGACTTTCATTGATGTGTAATTTCACCCATAGCCTTGTGTTGATCTCCATGGCTATGTCCACATATACATCATTATTTCAAACTAACCCATTTTGAAATGAGTTATTTTGAAATAAAGTCCTTATTTCAAAATAAGCTAATTCGAATTAACAGTTTGTTAATTTGAATTAAGGGAAAGCCTGCTTTCAAAATAGCCGTTGTTTTGAAATAGTTATTTTGAAACAATGCCATTCGGACATGTTGTTTTGAAACAGTTGTTTCGAAACAACGGCTATTTCGATTAGATGCAAGGTTTAATGGTTTCGAAATAATGGTGCGTCTTGTGGACATGCCGCTTCTTATTTTGAAACAACTTCTGTTGTTTCAAAATAAGAAGCCTGTGTGGACATACCCCCTGAGCCTTAATTGATTGTTTCTTATTCCTATCAATCTTCATATGGTCTTAACTAATTATCTCTTACTAGGAGCATTGTTTCTTATTGGTAATATTACTTCTGTCTATTTCTATTTAGTTTTAATTAATTACTTCCCATCTGTAATGTTATCACAATATTTGTAACCTCATTACATTATTTCTGCCAATCTTTATTTAGTTTCAGTTACTTTCCATTAGTAATGCTTAGGGGCGTCGCTGGCACCTGGCACATGGGGCCCATGCCCCGAATGCTGGTGCCAGTGCTGCGGGTCCTGGCGGGGCCCCGCGTCTCCTGGTCTCCAGCTGGATCGGGCTGAAGATCCGGGGTCCAGCCGCCCGTGGCCGAGGCTGCCACTCCCAGCCCTGTCCCAGGCGAGGGATCTGGGGCCCAGCTGCCCACGGCAGCAGCAGCTGCTTCCAGCCCCTTCAAAGGCTGGGCGACCCCACGGCTGTGGCTGCTGCTCCCAGCCCTGTCCCTGGCCGGGGCATGGCCTGCGGGCAGGGGGCATGGCCTAGTCCTGTGCCCCTGGTCATTCCCAGGGGCAGCAACACCCCTGGTAATGCTATTTCAGCATTTGCACCATTGTTACATTATTTCTGGCAATCTCTGTTTAGCTTTAGTGAATTGCTTCCCATTGGTGATGGGATTTACAGTTGTAATAAGCATCACCCTCTATGCCAGTTGTGGGCACATTGGTCCCAAACTGCTGGCTTTTGGGTCTCACTTGACTGCAGGAGAGGCATCTCTTGCCTCTGAGCCACTCAGCTCCTGCTTGCATTGCCGTATAAATTTGCACCTATTTACCCTTAGACTACCACAATACTTTCCTCCTCATGCTCAGCTTCCCTGGCCAGGTAGCTCTCATGAGCCCCAGCGATGGACACTAGCACAGACTCCAGCATCAGGACTGGTAATAAAACAGACTGCAGAACATCTTCTGGTATGCTTGGGTGTGTGGATGAATGTGTGTATATATGCATAAGTATAAGTTAGCTATTAATTTTGTCTTCCTTTTTAATAAATGCAATATATTGTCTTTTTCCCCCCTGAAAAAATCTCAGGTACTCATTTGGTGTAACAAAGTGGAGGCCACGAGTGAGACCATACTTGCCAACATGAACTAACAGCCCTCTCTGTAACCCTTTTACAACCTGGCCAAGGCCAAGTCAAGAGCAGCACATCAGCACTGGCAACTAGGGTCTGAGCAAACTGAGAGCGGGACTTTGCAGGCTAAATATCAGAAGGAGCCCTGGAGACGGTGATGGAGACATATGCTGCAGTGCTTCAGTGTCCTGTGCTGCTGGAGTCACTCTGTAGCTCCATAGCTTGCAGCACAAGAGACCAGGCCACCGATCCTGAGGGCTGGAACCAAGGTCACTCAGACTCCATTCGGACCATCTTGCTGTAAACTGGCACAGCCCCGTGTGACAGGCTGCTCCCAAGATCCAGTCTGATGTGCTGCTGTGACCCCAATTCCCACTCCTGAATGCTGCTTTGCCCGGTGACCACTCATTCCTGAGCCAGTCCACTCCAACCTCTTGCATGCAATTGGTCCCAAACCGGGGGTGTGTGCCCTCTGGCTACTCAAGGGATGGTCCCCAAGTGAGTACCTCTGGCCTCAATTACCACACCAGGAGCCACTGTCTAGAGGGATTGGGAGTCCACTCTCAATCACCATACATTAAAGTCTGTCCATTTAACAAAGAAATGGATCGTGCTCAGCCCTCTTCACTTACACCCTCTAAAGATCACACAGCTTTAGATAAAACAGCTACTAGATTATTGATCAGATTACAATTCTAAGTGACAATACAGCCAATCAAGGCAGAATTACAATATAAATGAGTCAAGCGTGACCACATCAGAATAAAAGGTAAAACTCACATACTCCCCTAACATCTCTACCTAAACTGACCTCATAGTCCAAGTTTATGTTCAAGGTGCTTGGTTGTCAGAGGTCTGTGCACCCAGTCTCTGCCTGGGATCATGCATGGCCCAGATCTTGCTTGACGTGGTTTCCAGATGGAGATTCCCAGGCAAAAAGCCCCAAATCCTTCCAAGTGTCTCTCTTTGGTTTCACTCCCCCTCACTCCTCCCCTTCCAGGCAGAGGTGAACTCTTTGTGTGATCTGAGCTACGTCACTTGGCATATCGTTGGTGCCGTCTCCAGGTAATTGTTCACTCACAGCTGTGGCTGTTTCTGTGATGGTGGGAGAGAGTTCTGCCTGTCTTTCAGCCCCCCCCCCCAACCAATGGAAAACAGGTTACACCTCTGTGCACATGCATAAGGTTTTAGGACACATGATAGCATACTAATCACACGGAACAGGCTATGAGCATCCATGAAGAAACACTCTATGGTGTAATTGCAACAAATCATACAATCCCAGTGAACAAGAAAATCACATAGATCATAACCTCGGGTGCATGTATGTGCACTCCGTGACACCCTGATGACAGGACATGGCTAGGGGACCAGCGGCTCCCTTCTCTGAGTGCAATAGGATAAGACCCTTATTCAGACCCACCCTGGCCTTGTTACTCGTTTCCCATTCCAGGCATGTGGATGGGGCAAGGATCCTGTCCCAGACACCTGCAGGCCTGCTGCTCCTCAAGGAAAAGACAGCAGGAATGTGCACCCTGGACAAAGAAGCCCATGAGAAGTGATGACCCCAGGCTGAGAGGCTGGGGCAGGGGTGCCTGTGAAGCTGGCATCAAGAAGACTGGCAGAATCAAGCAAGAGGGGTCAGTGAGCCACGGCTAGCCGCTCTACTGAAGAGAGGGGGAGGAAGGCTCAAGGAACAGTCAGGCCCGTGGACCAGGAAATCCTCCTGGCAAGGGCAGGGGCGTGGGGCTCCGTGGGGCTCTCAGCAAACAGGCCTGCCCAAAACAGGAATTTCTGCCCCAATGGGGGAAAACCATTATTTTCCTGGCTCAGGATGAGAGAGCAACATTTCCTCCTTCCATTCCACTGCTTAATGTCCTCTGCCAGAGAGGATTTATTACTCCTGCTCCAAGTCCTGCCCCAGGGCTGCTGCTGCAAGAAGCCCAGGTCACAGCCCCTGCGCCACAAACATAGGCCCCAGGGAGGGCAGAAGAGTCTGCACTGGCAGTATCAGCTACCAGGGCTTAGACACTTTGTTGGCAGGCCTGACCTATTCCCTCCTGGGGACTCAGGCTCATCAGCCTGTACATCACAGGGCTCCGCTTTCTGATTTCTGACACCATGGGTTCAGATCTCCTTGCCATGGGGACCTCAGAAACCAGCCAGGCAGACAGAAAACCAGAAAGATGACAGGAGCAACAGTGAACAAATATTTAGAGGAGTCAGAGGTACACGGGTTAGTAGGGGCAGATGACATTCATCCTTGGTACTGAAGGAACCAGCTGATGCAGTCTCAGAACTCTTAACAATTCTCGTCAGGAGCTCCTGGAGGATAAGTGAGGGATTAGGGAAGGGGACACGGCACCTGCCTTTCAAAAGGGGAAAAATGAGGGCCAGGGAATTACAGACCAGTCAGCCTAACTCCAATAGATGGAAAGACACTGGAAAATCATTAAACAAACAGTTGTGAGCACCCAGAGGATAATGGGGTTACAAGGAATAGGCAGTGCGGGTGTTGTACAAAGGGCTCTTCCCTCAGCAGGGTCTCAGGGACACTCAGTGGACCCACACCAGATGCATGGACATATTGCTTTATTGCATTGATATAAAAAGCCATTCAGCACTTTAGTGTTACAGAGTATACATCACCCACAAGCAGCAAGCAGGTGGATGAGGATCAACTGTTCCCACCTCTTCTGCAACGGGGCAGCTCCTGACCCTCTACTCCCTGTACCTGAGGGCCCACAGCGAGCATTGCTCCGGCATGGGGAAAGCCCCAGGCACTCCGTAGGGATTCCAGGGGAGGCTGCTGCCCCGGCGGGAGCTCCTAATTCGCATATACCTAATAAGCACCCCTTCCCTTCTAGGGGTGGATGCATTCCCAGGGTGGCTTTGGCAGAAAACAACCTGCTATCTCATAAACAACACTTTCAAAGTTAGCTGGTTCCCAGCCTACTCTGCAGCTGGAATGGCTTCAAGCTAACTCAGCCCTAGCTCAATGCATAGCAGGAGCAGTCCCTAACCCAGTGGTTACCCCCAACAATGGGTTAGTCAAGAACAAATCCTGCCACACCCACCTCATTTCCTTCTTTGGCAGGGGGACCAGCCCAGTGGAAGGGGAGGAGGGTGGGTTTTGATTTCAGTGCAGCTTTTGACACAGTCCCAAGGTACAGACTCATAAGCAAAGTTGAGAAACGTGGTCTAGATGACATTGCAATCGAGAGGTGCCAAGTGGCTGGATGACCACACTCCAAGAGTAGTTCTTCGTGGTTTGCTCTCCCACTGGGAGGATGTGTAAAACATTCACTAACCTGTCCTATGGCAGTTGAACATGCCACACCGCTCTTGCTGTGTGCTTGCCTTGCGTGCAGGTAGAGATTTTTCCCTCAGTGGTAACTGTTGGGGAGGCTTGAGCACCTTCTGCTGCTGCGTGTTGCTACGTGTAAGTATAACGAGAGAGGCCACCGTCAGCCCTGCTCAGTTCCTTCTTGCTGGAAAATCCCAACACAGAGGGTTTGGAGGGTGGGTCTTGGAACAGGCCTGCACGATGCACCTCAAATAAGACTCATGACACAACGTTGTAATATTTTTCTTGGAGTGATGGCCAGTCAGTGTGCATTCTGCAAGCTGTGGAGTCAGGAGGTGAGATGGGGCTCTCTTTGAACAATACCTGAACGATAACTTGCCCAAAGCTGGCATTGTGTGTAGAGCCATGGAACGGTAGGACTGGAAAGAACCTGGATAGATCACCTAGCCCAGTCCACTGCTTCCTGCAGGGCTCAGAATTATATTATCTACCTTAAAAAAACAACAAGGAGTCACGTGGCACTTTGAGACTAACAGATTTATTTTTCGCATGAGCTTTCGAAGCATCTGAGGAAGTGGGATTTTCTCCCACAAAAGCTCATGTGAAAAATAAATCAGTTAGTCTCAAAGTGCCACACGACTCCTTGTTTTTTTGCTGGACTAGACTAACACAGCTATGCCATTGGAAATTATCTACCTTACCTGACACCTGTTTGTCTAACGCCCTCTTCTTCAGACTCTCCAGTGACGGAGATTCCACAACGTCCCCAGGTCACTTCTTCCAGGGCTCGATCCGTCCTGATAGTGAGAAAATGTTTCCTCATGTCCAGCTAAATCTCCTTTGCTGCAGCGTAAGCCCATTGCTTCTAGTCCTGTCCTCAGCAGACAAAGGGAACAATTTAATCACCCTCCTTAAAAACTGTTACCATGCCCTCCTCACTCTTCTCTTCTCCAGACAATACAAATTCTGTGTGTAAGCAGCATACCTTTTATAACACTGTTAATGTTGCTCCACGGTTTCCATAACTCTTGTTCAAAGTGTCTCATGCAAGGTGTCAAAGTTACAGTCCATCAGGGGCCAGGATGCTGGTTAAATCCACCTGTCATCTTTGTATCTAAAGTTCTGAATATTGGTCATGTCCTGGTATCTTAAACCTGTGTCGTATTCCAGGTGACACCCACCAGCCTGATTTACATGCGGGCTAGTCAGCTGTGCATTGAGGGCCCATCGAGGACACTCACTTTCACAATGGGCCATTGATGAATCTCATTCCCTGTGACAGCTTTCCCTATGGCTTCCTCAGACATCCAGGAAGAGCCAGTGGCCACCTCCTGTGTTAAGAACCTGTGACATGCCTCAAACCCTAGTAGGCTCTATCTTGGGCCAGTAACTTCACACACAGGGGCTGTGGGCTTTGTTCGGGACAGTGACCATTCAGGCACATGGCAGAGGATATAAAAGACCCCAGAGACATCTTCATTTTGCCTTGTTCCTGTGTGGACAGACAAATAAAAGGAGAACCTTGAGCTAGGGACTGAGGTTTGAGGTTCTCAAAATTGCAAACAATCATTTTTTATCATAAGTGGCATTGCACCCACGTCAAGGGATGCTCACTGTGGGCTTCATTAGGACTGATAAAGATTAATTGGCAGGTTAAAAGCTGGGGGTTGCTTGAAGACGGTTGATTATGTCAAGATCCTCACAAGTTTATATATATAGGCAGAAAAATATTAATTAGATTTAGGAGTTCTGTAAAGAGCACTTATGAGGTGGCAAAAAGCCAATTCCACAATCAAGGAAGAGAACTCTGGCTAAAAGTCAGTCCTAGCTAATTGTTGAAATGAAGGCAAAAATTAGAAATAAAAAAAAGCAACATATATAGCAGATGGGGAAAAGGAGAAATAGAAAGCAACTGGTATAAATTAGAGGTTATGGAGTGCAGAAAATTGATAAAGGAATTTAAAAAACTTGATGGAAAAATCCATGACTGGCAGTGCTAAGGACAGCCAGGATGAGGTTTTACATGTATTAGAACAAAAAGAAACCTTAGCAAGGGTGCCAGTCCATTACGAGACAGAGGTGGCCAAACTGCTAAATGATGCAAAGCAGACACAAGCGTTGATAAACATTTCTGTCTGGCATTTAATAAGAAGTAGGTTGAGGTCCTTGTGTCACCTGAGGATGATGAACTTCTCCCAGTGCATAAGTGATGAGCGAGGATGTAAGAACCTCTGCAAGGGAGAAACATTTTAAAATCAGCAGGCCTGGATGCCTTGAACATAGGAGTTCCAAAAGAGCTGGCGAGATTGACGTCTTGTCCACTGATGATAATTTTTGACAAATCTTACATTGGTTGAGCAGTTCCAGAAGAGCTAGCATTATTTATACCATTATTCAGAAAGGGCCAATGCAATGGGCTAGAGAGCCCTAAGCCAGTCAGTCCTGGGCAAGATAATGGGCAAGCCAAGACGGGACTCAAGTGATAAAAAAAGAAAAGATATGAATATAAAGAATGGCAGCCAGGATGATTTTTGTGAGGCCAGCTCCTGCCAGACAAAGGGTTGTTGATGATATTACAAATTTGGTTGGTAAAAGCAGCTGCATGGATGTAAGAGACTGGTGTAAGGCATTTAACTCCATGCCGTGTGACATTCTGATAGAGAAATAGCTCTATGTGCCATTACCAGCGCTCACTTGAAATGCGAGAGGAACCAGCTATGTGCAGATCGTCAGTGGAGGGTTGTCATCAAGTGGGGTATTTCTGGTAGGGCTCAAGGCCTCATGCTAGTTGACATTTCCATCAACAATCTGGCAGCAGAGGTTAAAGTAAGGGGGAACACACGGGAACGCCATTCCAGGGCCCACGAATTTTAGGAGCTAGCTTTCTGGGGCCCCTAAAATAGAATAATGGGGTGGAACGCTGTGCTCCAGTGCATTTCCCCCTTACTTACCCATGTGCTGCCAGCCGCCCTGCCCAGGAGCTGCAGTCAGGCTGGGGAGGGGGGTTTTGAAGTCTCCCATCCAGAGCATGCCCAGATGAGTGCTCAGGGTGGGAACAGCCCAGCTGGGGAGTGACTGATGGAGATGCCCCTGCAGCTCCAGCCAGGAAGGGAAGGGACTCTGTGGGTTCCTGAGCAGGTGAGGGGATGGGAAAGGGGCAGGAGAGGTTGGGGAGCCCAGAGCCAGTGGAGTTCATGGAATTGGCGGGAGGGGTTTGGGGAGCCCAAAGCTCGTGGAGGTCTGGGAAGGGACAGGGGTCATAAGCCAGCAGCTTGGATGCGGAAGGGGTGGTAAGGATTGAGGATCTCTGGTTCAGGGGGTCTGGCAGTGTTGGATGGCATAGCACTGACTGGTGAAAACCTGGCTGTCCTGTCCCTGAACTGACTGCGTGAACTCCATGGCCATTGGCTGGGAAGATTTTCCAGCTATGTTTCATGCATGACTCAATTTCTTAAGCCGCTTTTGGAAACATCTCATGCAAGACAGGCTGAGGAACGCTGGATCTGAAGATTCTGGTGCACCACAGGTGCTTGGCAGCATCACAGTTTAGGTACTGTGGGGCAAAGACACCCCAAGGATTAAGCAATAGCTAAGCAGGAGTTTAGAGGCTTGACATTTTGGACTTAGGGCAGTTAGGCATCTCCAACTCTAGGTAGATTGGAGCCCTTCCTGCCACCTGAGAATGGCGGAGTATCTAGAATGAGAGAGAATCAACCCTGTGCTTTAATAACAGATCTGAAGGGAATCCAAAGGAAACAGGAGGGAACTGATATTGTTCAAATGGAAAAAGAGAAAGCTGCAGCATCCAGGCAGATGGAGGGGGCTGGGGAAGTGTGGAGGGGGTTGGGGGCTGAAAGGGCATGGAGTGGGGAAATGGGGACAAGGGGACTGAAGGCAGTTGGGGAGGTGTGGAGAGGGTTGGGGGGATGGAGTGAAGATGGGGAACTGGGGGGGGGGTTAGGAGGGCCGGAGTGTGGACTTGGGGGCAGGGAGTTTAGGGAGTAGGGTTAGGAGCTGAGGAGGACATAGGGAAAGAGGGATCTGATGTGGGCACTAGCGGACAAGGTTGGGGTGATGTTGTGGATTTGAGGCTGTGCTTCATTTGTAAGGAAAGTGCTGGTGGGGCTCAAAAATATCTACCTGGGCTGGGGCTCACACGTGCATGAAGGGGGCCTGGGCAATACGGAAAGGGGCCCAGAGATTAGGAGGGTTCTGGGGCCTGACAAATTATACTTTAACCACTGTCTGGCAGTAAATACAAAATTGATGCTAATTAAATTTGCAGCCAACACAGAGAAAGGCAGAGAGGTAAATAATGACGAGGTCAGGGTGTCAGGGCCGGAAGCAAGAGACCTACCATAACAGGCCAGGAATGAGGCCTGAGGCCTAGTGGAACTGGTGAAGACAGAAGGCCAAGCTGAAAGAAGGGCCAAGTCTCTTACAAGCCAAGTTAGCAGATGCCAGGCTGTGAACTCGTTACTCCTAGAAACTGGTGCAGAAGGAGCAAGGAGCAATTCATGTTGCAAACACAGGCGTAGCTTCAAAACAGTACCAAGCAGAAGAAGCTGAAAAACACATTGCAGAGCTAAAAGGTACCAGAACATCCTAACATCAACAAGATAACAGAATGCTTGGCCCCTTGAATGACTCTTTAATGGATGAAATGTTCTCTAGGATTGATGAGCAGAGTTTTGTATGGGTATGAGTAAGGATGTACTATGCCAAGAGTGTTGCAACTACTTGTGTCAAAGAGCAGAATGACACTTCCCAGAATAGGGTCTAAAAAAGGCTCTCAAAGGGAACAAATTTAACCAGCCTAAGGGATAACAGAGAGACCCACTGTTAACTGAGATGTTCCATTGCACGGAGAGCACTCATATTAAAGTGGCCTTGAAAGATATAGGTCATTTATCTTTGTACTGTGTTGCAATAAACCTGGAAGGCAGGGGTTAAAGTAAGCTGGAACATGGTGGAACACCTTTCCGAGGTCCACTATTTTTAGGCAATCAGTGTTCTGTGGCCCCCCCAAATCAGAAAATGGAGATGGAACGCTGCATTCTGGGGCCTGCCACTTAAAAATAGTGGGCCCTGGAATGCTGCGTTCCGGCTCCTTCTTCTATTTTTAGGGGCTGAATGATGAGCCCCTAAAATATCAAGCCCTGGAATGGCATTCCACCAGGTTCCAGCAGGGCAGGGAGTTTTTAAAACTCCACCCCCTAAGCCTGGTCTCATTGAGCATGCTCAGAAGCTCTGATCATGCCCAGTGAGAGTAGGCTGCAGGCCGAAGCTTCAGCCTGGGCTGGGGCCACTCCCCATGGCAGCCAGGTAAAGAGGCCCCAGAGGGGCTGGTTTCTGGGGACAGGCAAGCCAGACCAGCAGGGAAAAGGCATGGGGAAGGTGCTTAGCCCAGGGCAGCAGGGGAAGATGGCAGAGCAGAGGGTTGGGGAAGGGTTTAGGGGACCAGCGGTGAGACAGGGGCAGGGGGCTGTAGCTGGAATGGGGGGGTGTAGGCATATGGGGGGCAGTAGCTGGGGTGGGGGATAGGTGTGGGGGGGCAGTAGCTGGGATGAGGGGTAAGCATGGGGGCAGTCACTGAAGTGGGTGAGGTGGCCCCCAACCTGTGTGAAGGAGGCCTGAACCCCATGAGGGGGTCCCTGCACTGGTGCAAGGGGCCCACCAATTTAGGAGGGTTCTGGGGCTGCCAAATTATATTTTAACCCCTGCTGGCAGGTGCCTTCATTGCTCAGTGGATCCGTGATTGTCGATTCTTTTGATCATGGGTGCTGTGCTGGGTACCTGGGCAGAGCTGGGAGAACACACACAGGGACACATGCAGCCAGCAACTACACATCGACAACATGGGTCACTTGGTAACCTGGGACTTTCAACAAAACATGTTTCAGTCCAGACAAAGGCAATGTTTAGGACCAAGAACTGCAGGCCAGGTGTATGTACTAGGGACCATAGCCTAGAAAAGAGTGACTTCATAGAGACAAAGAAATGAACATGAGCTTCCAGGGTGGTGCTGTGGCAAAGAAATGATCTGTGGAAGTCAGACGGGGAAGAGGCATGTAGCAGCAGGGAGGTGATTTCACTGCTGTAGGCAGTGCTGGGGACACCACTCTGGTGCCCTGAATCCAGATGTCGTGGGCTGGAGAGAACACCTGCCAGTGAGAGGCTGAGAGAGCGCAGTCTGTTGAGAGGATCACAAAGAAGTTTGAAAAGGCACCTGATTACAGTGTACAGGCCTGCTGGGAGAAAAAGACACCGTGTACTGAATGGCTTTGTAATTTAGCAAAGAAAGGTGGAAGAGAAGCCATTTGCTGGCAGCTGAAGCCTGGCAAATCCCACCTGGAAATAAAGCCCAGCTTGTTCCCATTGTGGGTGACTAACTCCTGGAACAAACTCCCATGGGGCAGGGTGGCGTCTCCATCTCCTGAGTGTTTACATGAAGCTGCCTCAGCCAAACCCAAGAAGTTTGGCTCAGTCTGGGGTGACTGGTGAAGATGTACTGGCCTGTGTCTACAGCAGGTCAGACCAGATGATCTAATGGTCCCATCTGGCCTCAGACTCTGGAGATCTATGAATTATTTTGTGCCTGTCCCTGTGGCATCTGGCTCAAGGCTTGCTAGCAGTCAGGGGTTAAAGTAAGTCAGAATGCCCTGGAATGCCATTCTGGGGCCCCTAAAAATAGAAAACTGAGCCAAAACACTGAATTCCAGTGCATGCTGACAGGGCAGGCAGTGCTACAAGCAGAATAGAGGTGCTCCTGCCCTGTGCTAAAATGTGCCAGTCGGCTTCCCTGTGCACGTACAGGGCAGGCTGCGCTGCAAGCAGAGTGGAGGCACGCCTACCCTGCTCTAAAAAGTGCCTCACCTCCCATACACCTGCCCTGCCAGTGGCCAGATCCCAGCCGAAACTCCACCAGCCCACCCACCCTGGCGCTGCTGCTGCCAGGCACTGAATCTGGCACAGATGTGCTGCTTCTGGGACAAGTAGAAATGGCCTGGGGGAGCTCCAAAGTGGGGCTGGGGGAAATGGCATAGTGGCCACCCCCTGAGCTGCGGACGGAGCTGCTGAGCTCCAGAGCACTCCCCTGGGGATGGGGATGGCCCTCGCTGCCAGGCTTTTGGCAGGGGTCACTGGCCTCTGGGATGGGGTGGGGGAGCTGCCGGGGGGACAGGGAATGCTGCTGGGGGTTGTGTGGAGCAGGATGTGTGTGTGTGTGTGTATAGCTGGGTGGGTGCGTAGCTGGGGATGTAGCTGTGGGTGTGTGTGGAGCAGAGCGATAACCGATGCATGTGGTACTGAGAAGTGGTTGCTAATGCCTACCTGGGCTGGGGGCCCACACATGCATGAAGGGGGCTCAGACAAAATGGGAAGGGGGCCCACTGATTAGGAGAGTTCTGGGGCCCATTGAATTATACTTTAACCACTAGTAGCAGTAGGTACAGAGACAAACAAGGGATGGCTCAGTGTGGTGCTTGCCTTTCCCAGTGATATTGCTGGTCTCTCCTGCTTTCAACACAGACCCTCATCTCAGGGCATCTGTACATGGCAGCTGGGAGTTGTGTTCCCAGCTTAGGCAGACTTTACCATGCCAGTGCTGTGGAGCTAGTGTGGTACACTGGGCAGAGTGTGGTCAGGCGTGGCAGCAAGATGTGTTCTTATCAGTGTTATTCGGCGTCTGGCACTGAGATCAGTTTGGCTGCATGTATGAATGCATGCATGAATCTCTGAAGGTGTGTTCCCTTGGGATTACCCCTTACTCAGATCTCTAAGTGGGACCTCAGTTAGCCCAGTGATCTAGAGCCTGGCTTGGAGCTTAAGCAAGACCTCAGTTAGGCTGGTGATCCTGAACCAAGGTGTTCCTTTGGATTACCTTTGGCTCAAATCTCTAGTGAGAACTTGGTTAGCTCAGTGACTTGGAGCCTAGGCGTACCCGGGGTGCAACAGGTAAACTATGTCAACACTTACAATCGCGGAAACCAACACAACCACAGATCCTTCCAGAAATGAAGCTGTCAGGCTAGGCTTTACTGCAATCTAGCACAATGGCAAAGAATCTGTTTCAGCAAATCTGTTGCCAGCATTTGTGCTCTCAATGAAACAGAACAGCTCAACTGCTGGCAGGCATCACCATCATCCTCTTCGGCTGCACGAAATCAGGGCTCCAAGGCTCTTACTTTTATATCCTTATCTGCATTTTCATTGATTGGTTTAAGTACTCATTTTTCAATGGCACCCATCAATTTGACAGGTCCACACGTCCCTGGACATCTCCATCCAAGAAGGTGTCAGGTTTGACCAAGGCATCACCTTCAGGTTTGGCCAAAACATCACTTTATTGCCTTAGTGCTAGATCGACTGACATCGCCCACCTTTCAGGTACTTTTCCATTTTTCATACTTATTATTTCAATTTCTCTTATTTCTTGCTAATTTCAGTGAAGTTGAACTTTTTGCAATCTGCCTCTTGTCAGCTTGAGCGTACATTTAGTTCGGGCCCACTTTTTGGATGACTTTGTTAGGCCTTGGGTCAGCACCTGGGCATTTTTACTGATCTCTTGAATTTTAACCTTCTATTTTCTCCTACAGCTAGTACCTGACAAGAGCACGATTGTACTTGGAGCATGTACCCAGAGCTCAGGTGGGGCTGTACTCAGGCAGCCAGCTGGAGCTGCGTCCCTTGCCACCAGGGCTGTGCTTCTATTTCTAGACACTAGCGTGGGCAGCACCAGCATGTGACAAACACATTTGCTTAGCGCCTCCCACACAGCCCCCAGCTCTGTGCAGCAAGGCGGGCAGGCAAATAGCTTTTATCGGTCCAGCCTCTGCTGCTGTGATGTGAGACGAGCTTTCCAGAGCGGCTCTGGGTAGCCCCACAGCTGCTCTTGCTCACTGGCAGAAGCAGGTAAAATAAAAACTGTTTTCTCCCCTCGCCCACCTTGTCTTGTGAATATCCTGGGACCCACAGGCTCCAACACTGCACATGCCCCTCTTTGCCACTGTGCCACTCACCAGCACTAGAGGGTGCTCCAGCTCGTGCAAGGAGCCATGGTTGGGGGTGAGTTCTGGGCACCAGGATTTGGCAAATCTTGCAGGGGTGGGTAGGACAGGGCAGGGCTGGCTGACATCGTAGGACCAGCGGCTGAACCTCGGTGGTGGGTGTCTGAGACGAGGATCCTAGCAGGTGCTGGTGGTGCTCAGCATGATGGAGACCTGTGCCTGTGGAGCCCTGGGAGCTCCTGCGGCACAGATGCCCACTACCTGGCCTGGAAACCTGCCCATCCCATTTGGCGTCAAGCCCTTTCCTGGCCTTGCTGCTGACCGACAGCGAGTCCCTGCGCCAGGGTGCAGCCCGCTGGGCTCTGGGGACAGGAGGATCCTGGGCCTTAACTCAGGCAGGCCAGGACCAAGGGGTGTGTGCTGGGCAAAGGGCCAGAGGCGAATAACCCCCCCCCCATCACTGCTGCTTCTCTCTAGTCATGGCACTGGGGGAATCCCTGTGCAAACAAGGCCACCAAGGAAGACCCCAGGTGTGTGGCAACCTTTATATTTTTGCTCTTCCCCTTCTCTGACTAGGTCAGTCTGTGCGGCAGCTCCTCTAGGCCTAAGCGCTTCAGTGCTGGAGGGACCAGAGGCTGAGATCTGGCTTGTGCCCATGGTGAATTGCCCCATTGGTGACAGGATAATCCCCAGCCATCGCATGTCGCTAGCTGTGTCATGCAGCTGGGTGGTGAGTGAGCTGCAGAGACGTCTCTGAGAAAGGGAGCTCCTGGGGGATGGGGCGACTGACCCAAACAAACCAGACCAGGAGCATTTCAGCAGATCCTTTCCAGGGCTGCCATGTGAGATGAGTTGGAGGGTCTCACAAGCTGCCATCACAACTGGCACCGACTAGTCCCCTTAGTGAGTCCCAGAAAGTCCAATGAGTCAATGGGCTCCAAAGATAGGATGACCTTCTCGCTCCTAGGGGCCAGAGTTTGGGAATAAACTAGGGGCAAGGGTGGGGTAGAGCACCAACACCCTGGGGAAGATGTTGCAGCGCTCATTCTGAAAAGAACAGCCTCCAGCTGCGTCTCTGTGAAAAACCTAAAGCCTGACACAGTGCTGGCACCCGCCCCCTAGGCATGGCCACAATGTGGAGTCCAGCCAGTGAGAAACAGTGGTCATTAAAGTTACCTGCAACTGGTTTCCTGCGCCCTCAGTGCACAGCAGGGCTGCTGGTTCCCTGGAGCTCCAGAAATAACCTCTAAGCTGGGAACTGGGGGTCGGTGAGACATCCTTAGCTCTGCAGGAAGCCCTGAAGCAAACAGAATCCACCGTGAACCCTGCCTGCATCCCAGTCCTACGTGCACAGAGCAGATGGGCAGGTTTAAGCAGAGGCCAGGGGACTGGCTGAACTCAGGCCCTGACCTCATAGAGAGTCCTTGATGTGTGCAGCTCCCACAGCACATGCTTCTATCGGCCCTGTATTTCTGTCCTCTCCGAGCTGTGTTTACCCATAATGATGAAGCAAGAGACTTACAAAAAAGCCCAGCGGACCAGGACAGGACAGGTCAAACCAGCCAGAAATCACAGACCCCAAGAAGATGAGGGCTGAAAGGGAGCCCAGGAGGTATCTCGTTCAACCCCTGCTCACAGTAAGAGCAACTTGAGCTAACCCATCCCAGCCAGGGCTTTGTCAAAACAGGCTGTGGAACTCACTGCCACTGGGAGTCACAGAAGTCAAAGTCTTCACAAAATTAAGAAAGGGAATGGGCATTTCTCTGGCTACCAGGACCTGCCAGGGTGGCTCTAACACTAGGTTATATTAGATTCTGGCAGGGCTATGAGCCTTCAGGCTGCAGGGTTTATCCCAATGTCCAGTTATCAGAGAGTAGGATGTGTGGGCAGGACAGATTACCCCACATCCATTGCTGCTGAGTTCTTACACCTTCTGTGCAGCACCTGGTGATGGGCAGAAGGATCTGGGTCTGGTCCCATGGTGCGACCATGGCCATGTTCCTTTGTTCCTGCAAATGCCCCTGAGCTCAGGGCTGACTTCAGTGAGATGAAGTGTGGAGCAGAGCTGCACTGTGGTCACAATGAGCCCATGGGCAGCCACCACAGAGGCGCCTGGCCCAGTCACTGGTCTGTTTGACATAAGGAAGGCCTGGGAAGCCCTCGTTGTGTTGGAGGGAGCTGTAAACCCAAAGACAGGCCAGCAGAAGACTGTGTGGAGAGCGGTGCCCAGCCTCTGCCCCCCCACACACTGTCACTAACAACAAACCCTCCCTCCTGGCTACTGTAAAAGATGCAGTTCAGAGCACTTCTGTTCCCAGCCTTCATCCACAAGCCCTTTGCTGTCAGATGGAGGAACCTCTCAGAATGGTGAGTCCCGCTACTGTTACGGGGGCTCCCACTGAGCGAGTGGGGCGCCCTCCCAGGCTAAGGAGGAGGGTCTCAGGGCAAATGAAAGAGGGAAGTTCTTGCAGCACACCGGGCAGTTTAGCTGTCCAGGGAGCTGTACAAGGTGGAGTTGCATGTGCAGGAGCACACGGCACAGGGCAGATGCTAGTGCGCAGAGGGTCGCAGGAGAGGGACAGCCCTTGGCTAGTATGAGACTGGTGACTGTTGGTACAGACGGGACACATTCAGGAGTGGGCAGAGAAAGGAAACAGAATAGGCTTGGGCAGAGCAGCGCAAGTGGGTCAGGTCCAGGCTGGGGTCAGGCAGAGAAGCAAGCGATGGCTGGGGAAAGAGAGGGGCAGCAAGTGGAAGGAGAGTGTGCCTGGGAGGAGGGGGAGAGATAACTGGGGCTATCTGTGCAGCAGTGGGAACAGAGAATTGTACAATGCACCCGGATTCAGTGAGAGACCAGGTTGGGGGACAGCATGAGAAATCAAGGTCAGGCGCCAGGCCAAGACCAAGGAAAGCAGAGCGCCAGTGCCCACAGAGATGGGGAAGCAGAGGGATGGAGAGGAAAGGTACACCAGGGCTGGAGCTAGTGACTCCAGGAAGCAGCCCCAACACCCAAGAAAGGCCAACGTACAGACCTGAGCAGGGTGAGGGCGGGACCCCCCCAGATTTTTAGAAGCACAAGGCACCAGCCCATATTTCCTGCATCCCTGAGCCCAGTTTGAGGGGGGTAGGATGGCAGGTGGCCGTCCCGTCTCTGGATCCCTCAGACCCAGATACTGACTGCAAAAGGGGCTGTGGGTGCCTTCCTTGGACGCCATGCCTCACAGACTGTGCCTGGGGCTCCCTTCCCATTCAGTGATTTGCCCTTCACCCCCAGAGAGAGTGCATTTCCACCCACGTCGGCCAGGCCAGTGTGCAGATCAGCAATGCCTGCAGGGAGCTGTACTGCCTGGAGCACGCCACCCAGCCTGATGGGAAGATGCCCAGTGAGAAGACCACTGGAGGAGCGGACGACCCCTTCACCACCTTCTTCAGTGAGACTGGTGCTGGGAAGTACATCCCCAGGGCTGTCTTTGTGGACCTGGAACCCACCACGATTGGTAAGTGCTGCATGATGGTGAGGGCGGGGGGTGAGCACTGCTTGCCTTGGGGTTTGAATAGACCAGTTACCAGCCCCATTGTCCTGGGCTGGATTAGCCCCAGTGACCTAGATGTGAAAGGCTTTGCATCCTGGCTTTGACTCCTTGGGCCATCCAGTCACTCGGTGAATCAGGTGGCAGAGAGCAGGTGTAAGAGCCCTATGCAGGGCTGACCTGGGCAACAATGCACACTTAGGGTAGGACAGTCAGTGTCACTAATGCACACAGCCCACAATCAGCTCCTTCTGGGTGTGCACAGGCACCAGAGTCACTCCAGCCAGGCTGACGCTAACCAGGCTATGCTGTGCATTCCAGATGAGATTTGGGCTGGCACTTACCGCCAGCTCTTCCACTGCGAGCAGCTCATCATCGGTAAGGAAGATGTTGCCAACAATTACGCTCATGGGCACTACACCATTGGCAAAGAGATCATTGACCTGGTGCTGGACAGGATCCAGAAGCTGGTAAACATGCTTGGGCACATGGGTCTCTGGGGACTTTTCTGATTCCAGGTGGAAATAATGCTGAGCGATGATTGGATGGCAAGGGAGCACAATCAGCACTGGCGATCTCCTCTGCTGCCAGCACAGACGCTAGCTTCAACTTCAGCTTCCTCACTCATCCTGGAGCAGGAGCAGAGGTGGCCAAAATGCAGCTGGGCCCTGTCACCTGCAGGTGCCAGCGAATGGCGAAAATAGCCTCTCAGCCTGGAATGAGCTGCAGGGCTGGGACCTGAAAAATCCTCCCAGGCCAAACCTCAGTCTGGAAGATGAGGTTGGCTAGACCCTGTGCCATGGTATGTCACCTGAGTGCAGCTACCTGGGTCCTGGAGAATGGCTAACGCAGCCGTCACTGGGGTTCTGCCAGAGTAAGTTCAGTGATGCGTGTGTGCAGTGAATTACCGTTGTCTCATGTGTGCTGGCTGGAGCTATGCTCACCCCTTCCTTTGGGAAATAAACAGGAGATCCCGGGACAGGGCAGAGATGTGCAGTGTGAAGCTGGGAGAAGAGGGGTTAGGAAGCTGGGAGAAGTCCTGTGCATTTGGCCTCTTCCTGCTTTCAGTGGTGCTGGTGCTATGCATATCCAGTGCTGGCTTCACCCAGCACTGTGGCTCCAGTAGAGAAAGGCCCCTCCATGGGGAGCAGGAGAGTAAAGCCATGGGTAGGAATGGGGCCGTGGGACAGGAAGTGAGTTGGGGCCCTGGTTGTGCATTGTCCATATCTCTCCTTCTCCTGGAACGCATCGTCTGCCCCTCACAAGCTCTGAAACATAGGGAAGCGGGCTAGAGACCTTCTGTCACACTGCAGCACAGTGGAGGGCAACAAGCCCCCACGTGAAATCCTGGGTCCCCACACAGAACTGATGGGGTGGGTCCTATGGGAGATGCTCACCTCATTCTCATTCTCCCCAGAGGCCGACCAGTGCATGGGGCTCCAGGGCTTCCTCATCTTCCACAGCTTTGGGGGCTTCACTGGCTCTGGATTCACCTCCCTGCTGATGCAGCGACTCTCTGTTGACTATGGCAAGAAGTCCAAGCTAGAGTTTGCCATCTACCCAGCCCCTCAGATATCTACAGCTGTAGTGTAGCCCTAAAACTCCATCCTGACCACCCACACCACCCTGGAGCACTCAGACTGCACCTTCATGGTAGACAACGAGGCCATCTACGACGTCTGCCACAGGAACCTGGACATTGAGCACCCCATCTACATCAAACTGAGCCGACTTAGCCAAATAGTATGCTCCATCACCGCTTCCCTGCGCTTTGATGGTGCCCTCTGTCAACGGAGGTGGCAGGCATAATGGCCCCCCCTGCCCCCCCAACATAGCCCTCGACTATGGAGCTCACAGGGAGGAGTGTTAAGTATCGATCTCCCCTGATGGGTCTCATCTCTGGGCTATCCAGCTCAAGGGGAAGAGTGTTAAGGATGGATCTCCCCTGATGGGCCTCAATTTCCTGTGTGAGTTTCTACCTCCCAAGCCTTGTGTCATCGGGGGGGGGGGTCAGTTTCTATCCCCCTGAACAGTTTCTCCACACCCCCGTCACCACGAAGGAGGGATCATTGTCTTTGGTCCCAGTTATGTCATTGGTCCTGACCTGCATCTCACTTCCAATTGGCTATTTTATACTCTGGCCGTGCAGTACACTATTTAAGCCCCTGCCTTGGTTGGCTGGTGTGTTCTCCCACCCTTGAATGCTAAAGGACACGTCACGAACTGGTTGGACTGATCCCCTGACCGAGACAGGGAGCTCCCGCCCGCAAGACTTTTGGGTGTACTCGAATTGCCAGCTGAACGATTACGTCCTGGGATGCTGCAGCTGGTCTGCCTCCTCGCTTTGGGTTCCACTACGGTGCTAGGACAGGTGTTATAAACCGATACAGTTATTCTACCTCTCTCGATTTGTGTCTTTCTTCCCATTTTCTTTTCTCTATAATACCATTTATGCATTGTTTATAAGTGTAGTTTTTTTTTTCATTTAGGCATTGTCTATAAGTATAGTTTTTTTCCCATTTAGGCATTGTTTATAAGTATAGTTTTTTCCCATTTATGCATTGTTTATGAGTGTGGTTTTTCATTTGTACCCTGTATAATCCTTTTACTACATAGCTGTTTACTGTCCCACTTGTATCTTGCATAGTCTTTTTCACTGTGTAGCTGTTTACCCCCCAGCCCCACATAGGCATTTTTGTTGCTATTTTGTTGTATGCCTTTATAAGACCACTATAAATTTTTTTCCACTTGAAATTGGTGTCTGTCTCCTTGGTGGGTGTTCCCAGTCCATCACAGTTACATCGCGAACCCAGGGTTCAACACCCTCAACGTGGAGCTGACAGAGTTCCAGACCAAACCTGATGCCCTACCCGTGGATCCACTTCCCTCTGGCCACCTACACCCACGTCATCTTTGCCAAAAAGGTCTATCATGAACAGCTCTTGGTGGCCAAGATCACACATGCCTGCTCCCACCATGGCAAATACATGACCTGCTGCCTCTTGTGCTGTGGTGACATGGTGCCCAAAGACATTAACACTGCCATCAGCACCATCAAAACCAAGCACAGCATCCAGTTCGTGGACTGGTGCCCAACTGGCTTCAAGGTGGACATCAACTACCAGCCCCTGATGGTGATTCCTGGTGGGAACCTGGCCAAGATGCAGCAGGCTGTGTGTATGCTGACTAACATCATGGCCATTGCTGAGGCCTTGGTGTGTCTGGACCACAAGTTTGACCTGAATGTGTGCCAAGAAGGCCTTTGTGCACTGGTATGTGGGATGGGACATGGAGGGGAGGAGTTCTCAGAAGCTGGGGAGTGTGGTGTTTTGGACTACCTAGGGTCATTGGGGTTGTCATGGTGATAAATGGGAGGGTCATTTAGGTGCTATGGAAACCTGTCTGTTGGGTCCTCTCTCTCTCAGTTCTCTTTCAATAAAGACTCCTTACACAGCTCTGAATATGCTGCCTCTCCTTATTGGATTATAATTTCTCCTCAGCTCAACATCTGGTGACAGAGGCTGGGATTTGTGATGGAGTTGGCTATCCTCAACAATCCTGGCAACTTTGGAAAACCAGAATGCAATGTAAGAAGCAAAACTTTATTTTGCTGCTTGCATGGGGGTTGGGTTGTAGCTGTGAAAGCTGATCTGTTTGCCTAAGGGCTAGCTGGCTGTTCTGAAAGCTGATCTGCCTGCTGTTAAGTGAAGAGACAAACAATGACCACAAGAGGGCACCATGGCTTTACTTACTACAGCCCTTGAAGCATATGATCATTCGGCAGATTCATGGCAGACATATACAGCCCGATTTCAAAATTTTGTAATAGCAAACGACGTAACTAATGAGAAGACGGTACCAGTTTTTCTAACGGCCATTGGAGTTAAGACTTATAATTTGCTATGTGATTTGCTTTATCCGGAGAAGACAGAGCAGAAACCTTACGGGGACCTAGTGGAAGTTCTGGGAGCACATTTTTCCCCCAAACCACTAGTAATTGCAGAGAGGTATAGGTTCTACCAAAGGAACCAAGGTGAAGATGAATCAGTTGTACAATTTGTAGCAGCTCTGCGGAAGCTGGCAGCACACTGTGACTTCAAGAACATGTTTGAGGAAATGCTGTGTGACAGGCTGGTGTGTGGCCTGCACAGTGAATCAACACAAAAATGTCTTATTGACTGAAGGTCAACTTGCAGAAGGCTGTGGAAGTTGCAGTCTCCATGGAACGCGTCATCCAAGACATGCAACAGATCAGGGTCAGTGTCCATAAAGTATCCCTACAACCTGCCCCCAGCGCACCGAAGGGACAAGAATGTTACCAGTGTGGGAAGCAGGACCGCCTGGCATCAGAGTGCCGGTTTAAAGAACTACTGTGTCGACAATGTGGTAAGAGAGGGCACACTGAATGTGCCTGCAAACAAAGGAAGGGTGAACCAAACAGAAGAGGCGGACCTGAGAAAAATGGGCTGTTGGTTTGGTGGACTAAGAGGGAAATTCTGCATGCAGTAGAGCAGAATACAGGTGATCATAGTGACACCCAATTGGAAGATGAAGAGTCCCTCCATGTTTTGTCTATAACAGCTGGCCCACATAAATTCTGGGTAACGCCTGTGTTGGAAGGCAAACCTATATGCATGGAACTGGACACTGGTGCAGCAGTTTTATTAGTTTCTAACATTGTGTATGAGGACTTTAGACATCTGCCACTTAAGCCGACAGTAGTCATTTTGAAGACATATACTGGAGAGACTGTTCCCCTGTTGGGTACTATTGATGTGAAAGTAGAACTCAATGGACAGACCACAAAGCTACCACTGTTTGTGGTAAAGGGGAATTACCCAGCCCTAATGGGAAGATCCTGGATCAGGAAAATCCAACTCGATTGGTCACAAGTGCCTGAATTGACTAAAGAAGAAATGAATCTAGCAGCGGTACTAATGAAACATGCTGCTGTTTTCGGTGAAGACTTAGGCAGCATGAAGGGAATCACTGTGAAATTAACTATAAAGCCTGATTGCCAACCAAAATGTTTGAAGGCCAGGATGGTGCCATTTGCCCTCAGACCCAAGGTGGAAGAAAACTTGGAGCGGTTGGTCAAGGAGGGAGTCTTAGTGCCAGTTACTCACAGCTAGTGGGTGACACCCATTGTCCCAATAGTGAAGAAGGATGGCTCCATTCAGATTTGTGGAAATTTCAAGGTCACTGTCAACCCAGTGTTATGTGCAGAACAATATCCTCTTCCCTGCATTGAGGACATCTTTGCAGGTTTGGCTGGAGGACAAAAATTTAGCAAGATTGATTTGAGTCAAGCATACTTACAGATGCATGTTGAAGAAGAATCTCAAGAATTGTTGACAGTCGTAACACATAAGGGGTTGTACAGATACCGTTGCTTACCTTTCGGCATTACTTCAGCCCCAGCTTTGTTCCAAAGGGCAATGGATCAGATTTTGAGTGGTTTATCAGGAGTACAATGCTACCTGGATGACATCCTGGTCACAGGCAAAAATGAGGAAGAACACGTTACAAACTTGGAAGCTACTCTGCAAAGACTGGAAGAGTATGGTCTATGTGTTCACAGAGACAAATGTAAGTTTTTCCAGCCCTCAGCTGAATATTTAGGACATATAATTGATGCTGATGGTCTCCATAAGTCTCTGGCCAAGGTTAAGGCTATCGTGGATGCTCCGCTACCTCAGAATGTAAGCCAACTTCGCTCTTTTTTAGGCTTATTAAACTATTATGGCAAGTTTATTCCAGAATTAACAACACTCCTGAAACCCCTATGTGAGCTTCTGGGGCCGAAAAAGGCCTGGAACTGGACTGAAGCCTGTGATGTTGCATTTAATGAAGCTAAACGCTCACTGGTAAACTCTAAGGTTCTGACACATTTTGACCCATCTTTGCCCCTACAGTTGGCTTGTGATGCCTCCCCTTATGGAGTTGGGGCTGTATTGTCACATATTATGCCTTCTGGTGAAGAGAGGCCTATTGCTTTTGCTTCACACTCCTTGGCCAAGGCAGAAACTAACTATGCCCAAATTGAATGCGAAGCACTGGGCATCGTTTTTGGTGTTCAGAAATTTCACCAGTACCTGTGGGGAAAGAAGTTCACACTTCTCACTGACCATCGACCCCTGACATCAATTTTGGGGCCGCACACAGGCATCCCACATTTGGCTGCTAGTCAGATGCAACGATGGGCGTTGATACTTTCTGGATACACATATGAAATCAAGTACAGGCAATCCTCTTTGCATTGCAATGCTGATGGTCTTTCAAGGCTACCCTTACCGGCACACCGTCAGGATCTGGGCCAGGAAGGAATCTTTTACTTTGAACAGGTGGAAAACACACCTGTCATGGCTTGTTGTCAGGTCCTCCCCTCGTCAGGGCGAGGCAAACAATCCGTTCGTAAGTTCAGGCCTTCAACCCCGGCTGGGGTAAGGCAAACCAACAGTTAGCAAGTTCAGGCCTTCAACCCCGGCTGGGGTAAGGCAAGCAAACAGTTAGCAAGTTCGGGCCTTCAACCCCGGCTGGGGTAAGGCAAGCAAACAGATAGCAAGTTCGGGCCTTCAACCCCGGCTGGGGTAAGGCAAATACACAGTCAGTGAGGTCAGGCCTTCAACCCCGGCTGGGGTAAGGCACACAAACAGTTAGTCTGGCGGGTAGCAGGGAAGGGAGGGGGAACGCAGGCCCACCCGCTCCACTGAGTTCCAGCCCAGGGCCCTACCAGTGGCCACACGAAGGGCCACTGTGTTAGTGGGGCTCCTGCTGAAACGCACCGACTTACAATTGTCCCTGGGCAACTTCCTTCCCTTGCCCGGCGAGACCTGGGGCACACTGTCCTCGTGATCCTCCGGATAGGACCCCCAGGGCATACCCGTCAGGCCCTTGCTATCTTCAGGTGGCAAGGCTGGAAACTCAGCCCCCTCGGCCAACGGCAGCTCCTCCAGGTCGCACGAGTCCGGAGGGGCGGGCTCGCTGTCCTCAGCAGAAGGGAGCTCCTGCAGGTCCTCCCCGGCGTCAGGCTGGTCCACAGGGCTCAGGCTCTCTGCAGAGGGGAGCTCGTCAAGGTCCTCCCCAGGAGGAGTCTTCTCCAGGGGTACAGTTGCCCAAGGCTCCTCGCTCTGACCCTTCACGGGTGAGAAGTCTGGTCGCCTGTCAGCCTCCCCTCCTCCTGGTGGAGGGAGGTCTGCCAGGAGTGGCAGCTGCCTCCCTCTGGGTTCACTCCATGGCTGCCTGGTCCGCTCCCTTTTATAGTCTTCCTGCTCCCGGCGCCCTCCCCTTTGGTTCCAGCCCCAGCCGCTCTGCCGGGTCTCCTCTGGCCAGTAGGGGGAGTGCGGGCACCCAGCTGCCTCTCTGCAGCTGCCTAACTACTCCCCTCTGCTACACGGCTACTCAAGTGAAGAAAGCAACATGGGTTGACCCAGTACTCTCACAAGTTATGGATTTTGTGATGCATGGAACGTTCTTACCTGGTTTTTATCAACCAAAATGATAAAAGGGCTGGAGCACAAGCCCTGTGAGGAAAGACTGAAAGCATTAGGCTTATTTAGTCTGCAGAAGAGAAGATTGAGGGGGGATTTGATAGCAACCTTCAACTACTTGAAGGGATACTCTAAGGAAGAGGGAGCGCGACTGTTCTTGGTAATAACAGAGGACAGAACAAGGAGCAATGGTCTCAAGCTGTGGTTAGGGAGGTCAAGGCTGGATATTAGAAAAAACTTTTTTACTAGGAGAGTGGTGAAGCATTGGAATGAGCTGCCAAGGGAGGTGGTGGAATCTCCATCTTTGGAGGTGTTTAAGGCCCGGCTGGACAAAACCATGACTGGGATGGTTTAGTGGGAGTGGTCCTGCCTCTGGGAGGGGGTTGGACTAGATGACCAATGAGGTCCCTTCCAACCCTATGATTCTATGACTCTCAGGTCTCTCCTGACCTCTGCCCCATGTGTCTAGGAGGACAGAGTTATCGACCCAATCCGGGTGTTTGTTGTGGGGTATGCGTGTCATTATCCCACCTTCATTAAGACCACGTTTGTTGGAACAGCTCCATTCAAGTCACTGCAGCATAGTGCGCATGAAAGAAATTGCACAGAGCTATTTCTGGTGGCCGGGCTTAGACAGGGCCATTGAAGAAACGGTTAGAGCTTGTACCTCATGCCAGAGTGTCCAGAACGCACCTCAGTTGGCACCTCTTCACCCGTGAGATTGGCCCGAAAGGCCATGGCAATGTATCCATTTTGATTTTGTTGGCCCATTTGAAGGATGTATGTTTTAATTGCTGTGGATACCCATTCAAAATGGCCAGAAGTCTCTGTAATGAAGTCCACTACTACGGAAACCACTATTCAGACCCTGCGTGGCTTTTTTAGTCGTTACTGTCTTCCAGAACAGCTGGTGAGTGACAATGGACCACAATTCGTTTCTCAGGATTTTGAAACTTTTATGAAGGCCAATGGAATACATCACATCAGGTCAGTACCGTATCATCCTTCCACCAATGGACTTGCTGAGAGGTTCGTACAGACTATGAAGCAAGCTCTAAAATCTGCAAAGGGATGTTCACCTCATCAAAAGCGTCTGGACAACTTCTTGTTGTCCTACAGAAACACTCCACAGGCTACAACTAAGGCATCTCCAGCTTTTCTTATGATGGGACGGCAATTGCGCTCTTGCTTTGATTTGTTGAAACCACGAGACACACGGCAAGTGGTTCAACGCCAACAGCAGGACCAGGTCAGCAGACATTCACCAGGAACAAAGGGCTGCACCTTCAGTATTGGACAACCAGTTCTTGCTCGAACCTATGCTTCAGGAGCTAAATAGGTCCCAGCAACAGTCATTGCCTAGACAGGACCTGTTTCCTACTCTGTCCAGACAGCGAGTGGCCTAGTTTGGCGACGGCATGTAGATCAGTTGCTTCTCCGTCATATCCACCCAGAAGATGCATCTCCAGCAGACATATCTGACTTCACCCTTACTGATGATTCAACATCAGAGCAGGAAACTACTATTTCTGTCTCTCCTGCTCCAGCCACCCCTTCAATGCCTTCAGCCTCCCTGGACCAACCGGACACAACATCCTCTCCGGTTCCGGCTACTTCCCCAGTACCTGTGGTCACACCACCACCAATACTACCTTGTGGTGTGGGCACACCAGAAGTTCGCCGTAATCCACCTCGAGACAGAAGGCCTCCTAATCGGCTGGATCTTTAGCTAGTGGTGACCCCCTCTTCATGGGGCAGAATAATTCCCCGGGGGTTCACCGGAGACGGGGCAGTCTACCCTCATCTCCTAGTTTAGTTCTTATTCTTTCGGGGGGGGGAAGGGCTTTATTCGGGGGAGGGGCTTTTTCATTAGAGGGGGAGGAATATGTGGTGTTTTGGACTACGTAGGGTCATTCGGGTTGTCATAGTGATAAATGGGAGGGTTGTTTAGGTGCTAGGGAAACCCGTCTGTCGGGTCCTCTCTCTCTCAGTTCTCTTTCAATAAAGACTCCTTACATAGCTCTGAATATGCTGCCTCTCCTTATTGGATTATAATTTCTCCTGAACTCAACAGGGAAGACATGGCTGCCCCAGAGGAGGACTATGAGGAGGTGGGCACAGAGAGTGTGGATGGAGGAGAGGAAGAGGAAAGGGATGAATACTAGAGTGTCCCTTCTGGGCTGTTGGGAGCCAACCTCATGTCTTCCTCACTGAGGTGTGGGGCCCAGTTCTCCATCCTCAATGAAATAGTTACTCCAGCCACATCGCAGGCTTTACTTTGCTGCCTCCATTGGCCAGGTTCCAGTCTGTGCTGTCTCCATCATCATACAGCTCGCATTGCCTGGGATGGACATGGATGCAGCAGCCAGGCTCTCCCTGGCGAGCCATCACACCACACTTCACTTGCTGAGGGGGCTGCTGTGGGATTGTTTGGCTCCTGGCACAGAGCGTGCCTGAGCAGAAGGAAGTGCTCTGTGCTCACAGCTCCCTTGAGCCTGTCTGAGGCACAAGGACAATACCGAGTGGCTTCGGAGTGGCAAGGGAATCAGAGGCGGGGAGGGGGAGGCCGGTGCTGTGGCCAGACATACTGCAGGTCATTGGCCCCATCCAACAGCTCAGGGACACTGCACATACTGGAGGGGGACCAAGCCCTCTGCTCAGGCACTGCTAAGAAACAACATTCCATAGTTTCTTCACTGCTCTGCCCATTTGGACCATCTAAGTTGGTCAGCTTTTCCCTTTACCTCCTCTGTCACCCCGCCGCCTTTTACACAGTGCACAGACTGGCCACGAGAGGCCTGTGTGACCCGGGCCTCCTGGGATGACTCTCTGAATGTGCCAAGATCAGGGCAAGCTGCAAAGACCAGGAGGCAAACCCCTAAACCACTGACAGGTGGTACTTAAACCAGATTCCCAATCAGTCACAAGCCATGCTTCTGATTCCCCACACCGTTCATCATGAAGCATAACAAAATAGAAACAGCCCCCTTTATTGCACATCAGCTCCTATGGTGCCCCTAGCCACTGAGTCTCTTAAAAAAATAGGTTCTCCTGACGCCAAAGGGCCAGCCACATCACCTGGAACAATATAGCCTTGGATCTTACCCAAATTACCACGCTGCCAGCCAATCCTTTGGTAACTACGACTAAAAACAAACAAGATATGAGAGATATTAAAGGGTCAAAGTGAGTCACATACATAAAATGATTTAGAGTCCATAGAAAGCAAATCCTTGAAGTATCTGTAGTTTGCAGGTTAGTTCAACTCCTCTGATACACACCCAGCACTTGGGTGGGTCTCAGTCCTTTGTTCAACCCAGAAGAATAGTTCCAGAGGAGGGTGTTGGTTGCAGACAGACTGAAGACTGAAGATTAAAGACAAAATGGAGATGGGGCCACAGTCTTTTATCACCTTAAGCTGCCTCATGCTCTCAGAGTCCTTGCCAAATCAAAATGGAGTTGAGCCACCTGGCCAGCCTGGGTAAGTGGCCAAACAGGTTTCTCCTTGGGCCCACTGAAGCTGGGAGCTCCTAATGGGCAATTAGGATGAAAATAGTTTTGCAGATGCACCCAGCCTGGGATTGCTTGGAGTCAAATAACTTGGAGTACAAATAAAAAAAAAAAATAGATTTCTAATTTCTAATACAGGCATGATGCCTAGATGTAAAACATATAATCACTCTTAGCAGATTACAGTTTTTCTGCTGATACCAAACATGGGATGTGACATATGGATTATTACAAAGATGAAATATTAATATGAAAATAATCATAAACAGTCCCCTAGACCCAGCCAGAGTCACAGCCTGATTCCCATGTGGGGCACAGAACACTGCGGGAGGGGAATGGTCTGGTCCTGCCCTTTGGCCTTTCATTCTCAGGCTATCCCAAGATCACCCATCTACCAATACTAATTACACCCATGAGACAGGTAAGTTGGGAGGGACAGACCATGTGAGCTCCCCATATGTATCGGGGGACATTGCCAGAGGAAGGGAGAGTGCTGATGCAGACAGCTCAGAGCCCCCAAAGGACTGATGGATGTTTACTAGCACCCTTTTCTGCTCCCATTTTCCGTTGACCTAAATGCTTCCCATTCCCTTCTCTGCTGTGTCTCCCAGGCTGACTCACTTAGTCCCAGAGTCACTGTCCCAAAACTGTCCCTGGCTCCACACAACTATGATCTTGGGAAGACAGGTTACTGCCCCACTCACTGAGAAGTTGCAAAAACTAACAGCCCACTCTAGGCACAGCAGAGCAGTAACTGTGTTGGCCCCAGCATATCAGAGAGACCAGGTGGGTGAGGAGCTGTCTTTTGTCAGACCAACTCTTGTGGATGAGGAGACCAGCTCTTATAGTGCTCTTGACCAGCAGCCTTGCAAGTGGCTCCAAGGCTGGTCTCTCTCACCTACAGAGACTGATCCAATAAAAGATATTTCCTCCCTGACCTCTGTCTAGGAGCCTCACATGAAGGACTTCATCCTCCCAATGCGCTGTTTGTGCCCCATATGCCTATGCCCAGCAACAGCCTGTCCATGCCCATTTGGGACTCTGGCAGACACAACAATAACACTCAACTCTAGACCCAATGATTTCTTCCAACTCCTGGGTTCAACAGGGCATTGGCAGATGTTTTGTGTCTACTGGGGTACAGATCCCTGTGGGGCTCAGGACGAGGTGTCCTGCGTGACCCCTGGAGCATGTCCTGGTTCTGCACAACAAGGGCCCTGTATGGTCAATAAATACAAATAGCAATGCACACCAGTAGTGAAAGGGTTACCAGTGAGGCTGACAACATGGGTAACGGGAAGGGATATCTGGGAAGGAATATCCTCTCCAGGAAGGTAGAAAATTGGAGAGGGGCAGAAAAGAGCCACACGAAGGACTGATGGGCAGCACTAATGGTTTCCCAAGGACTTACAGCACCTAATCAGTTTAGCTTTCCAAACTGAAGATCAAGCTCTGACTTGTCTGCAGTGAGGCAGAACCTGCAGGGGGAGGACACAGAGGTGCTGATGAGGCGTAATCTAGCAGGATGGGCAGAACCAGAGACAAGGACTGAAAGCTGAAGCCAGAGAAATTCCCAAAAGGAATGAGGCAGAAATTATCAGTGCTGGTGATTAGCTATGAGCTCTGTGACCCAGGCCTTCTCGGATAACCTCCCGAACATGCAAAAATCAGGGCAAGCTGCAAAACTGAGAGCCAAATTCTCCAGATACTGATGGGTGGTACTTAAACCAGATTCCCAGTCAGTCACAAGCCATGCTTCTGATCCCCCACACCAGTCATCATGGAGCATACCAAAATAGAAACAGCCCCCTTTATTGCACATCAGCCCCTCTGGTCCCCACCTAGTCACTGGGTCTCTTAAAGAAATAGGTTCTCTTGACCCCAAAGGGCCAGTCACATCACCCAGAACAATATAGATTTGGATCTTGCCCAAAATACCACACTGCCAGCCAATCCTTTAGTAACTACCACTAAAGATTTAATATAGAAAGAAAAGAGACAAACTATGAGAGATTTTAAATTGTCAAAGTGGATCACATACATACAAATGATTTAAAGTCCATAGAAAGCAAGTCCTTGAAGAATTTGGAGTTTTCAGGTTTGTCCAATTCTTCTGGTAGACACTCAGCACCGGGTGGGCCACAGCTCTTTCTCCAGTCACAGAGGAACAGTTCCAGAGATGGGTGTTGGTTGCAGGCTGGAGACTGAAGACAAAATGGAGCTGGGGCTGTTGCCTTTTATCACCTTTGGCCTTCCCCATGCTGGTGGAGTTTTTTGCAAATCAAAGTGGAGTTGAGCCACATGGGCAAATCCTAGTGGCTCCATATGTTTCTCTCTGGGCCCACTGTACCTGTGTTTCCCTTGATGGACTATTAAGGAGGCAATGACTGAAGGCATCCAGTGCAGGGAATTTCTCAGAATCACATAAGTTGAACTACAGATACAAAAAACATATTCCTAACTTCTACTACAGGTGCTACATCTACACATAAATGATATCATCATTCCTAGCAAGTTACAACCTTTCTACTGGTACCAAACATGGCATGGCTCCTATGGACGGTTGCAATTATGAAACTATTGCTATGAAATAGTATCATAAATGGTCCCCAAATCTGGACAGTGTCACAAGCTCAAAGGCCCATGGCAGCGGTGGCTTCTCCATCTCTTGATGACATCACCTCTGGCCCAGTGCCTTTCACCAGCCAGGTCCCTGTGCTCCCCACGGGGGGAATGGGTGAAATGCAATGGCCTGCGCTATAGAGAAGATCAGACTGGGTGAGCTAAACGCCCCTCCTGGCCTTCAACTCTAGGAGTGGCATTTTACGAGTTTCTAACCATCTAGTGCACAGCCCTGACATCACAATCAGCCCGAGCTTTCCATTGGCTGCAGCAGCTGTCAGTTAGCAGTGGAGGAATGTGATGGGCTGCTTGTGAGCTCCTGCTCTGTAATCCTGGTGGGCCACCTCCCAGGAGTGGCTGTGTGAGTCAGAAGAACCTCTCCTGATGGAGTAAGGTACGACCTGGACTGGGAGTCCCTGGGCCAAGGGAAGAGCAAGGTGAAGACCTTAGGGACAGGGTGGGGGGTTGGAGAGTACAGATGCTATTTGTGCAGAGTGGAAAGTGGACAGGGGTGTAAGAAAGAAGCAAGAAGGTCAGACTAGGGCTGGGCTTGTGAGCAGGGTCCTAATATCCACTCTAGATGAAGCCTGGTCCCTCACTTTGCCATGGGAGGGTCATAAACTTCACCCAATGAAACAACCTCCCAATCCCCAATAGGTCTCATTTGCTAGGACTGGCCTGAGTCCAGCTTGCCAGCTCAGCAATTCTAAGGTCGGAAGGGATCAGTATGATCATCTAATCCAGAAGGTCTCAAACTCAAATCACAATGAGGGCCAATGTTCCCTCTAATTACTCATAGACTGTGTGCGCAAACAATTTCTTTGTGAGCACCAATATTAGCACTATTGAATTTTTTTGTGCACACTTTATTTTGTTGTGTGTACAGGTTTCATGACCTGTGTGTGCGTGCACATGCACACAGCTTGGAGGGAACAGTGATGAGGGCTGCATGAGGACTAGTACGTTAGCCCAAGGGCTGCACCGCTGAAATCTTTTCATACAAAGATATTGCAAATATCAATGACAATGGTGGTGTTGTGGGCTGCAGGAAATAGCTTTAGGTGCTGCATGTGGCCCAGTGGCTGTGTGTTTGAGCCCCTGATCTAATCTGACCTCCTGCACAAAGCAGGCCACAAAACTTCAGCCACCCACTCCTGCAATAACCCTCTAACCTACGACTGAGTTATTAAAGTCTTCACATCATGATTTAAGGACTTTAAGATACAGAGAATTCACCAGCAGGTGAGTCACATCCGACACTGTGATCAACCAATACACACAGGGCCTTCTTTTTTTCCATCACCTTCAGCTGATGCGCCCCCCCAACTTATAGGAATAAGTCCTGTTATGCGTCCCTAAATGCATGACCTTGCACTTCCTGTTATTAAATTTCATCCCATTCCTAATATTCCAGTTTAGAAGGTTATCCAGATTGTCTCGTATGATATCCTGATCCTTCTCTGTATTGGCCCCCAACTCAGTGTCGTCTATAAAATTTATTAGCACATTCCCAGTTTTTGTGCCACAGCCAGTAATAAAAAGGGTAGATAAGACTGATCCCTGAGGGACTCCATGGTACTCTCCCTCCAGGTTGCCAGTTCACCCTTCTGTCTGACCTGCTGTAGCCTCCCCTTTAACCTGCTCCCCATCCACCTTTCTATTTTCATATTAATCCCCACCTTTTCTAATTTGACTAATAATTTCCTATGTGGAACTGTATCACATACCTTTCTGAAATCTAAGTAAATTAAGTCCACCACATTCCCTTTGTCCAGAAAATCTGTTATCGTCTCAAAAAAGGAGATCAGATTGGTCTGGCATGATCTACCTTTTGTAAAGCCATGTTGTAATTTAGCTCAGCTACCATTATCCTCAATATCCTTAAGTACTTTCTCCTTCAAGATTCTCTAAATCTCCACAGCACAGCTTAGACCCTTGCCCCAGTTACACCTGTGCAAAGGGGACTCTTGGCCAAGTTATACCTGCTCAGTGAGTCACTCCGACTGCCCATGTGATTCAACTCCATTTTCATTTGCAAAAACTCCACATGCCATTGGGAAGACCAGAGGTGATAAAAGCCTCATCTCCATTTTGTCTTTAGTCTTAGCAGGCTCCCAGCATGGGGTATCCCCAGCAGTGTTACATCATCATCAGGGGGTTTCAAGAACAGGTTGGACAGATGCCTGTCAGGGCTGGTCGAGGGCTCCCTGGTTCTGCACGAGGCTATGTCTGCACTACAAAAGTTAATTCAAATTAACAAAGTTGAACTAATAAGTTCAACCTTAATTCGAACTAAACCTGACCTTAGTAAGTCAAATTAAGAGAGTGCACTAATTTGATTTAAACATTAAGTTGAAATAGTGCACTTTGTTTATTTGAACTAACTCCCCTAATTCAAATTTATTTAGTTTGAATTCAGGCTTAATCCTGGTCTACACTGCCCTTAGTTCGAACTAAGAATTGAATTGCGTGCTTAGTTTGAACTAAATGCAGGTGTTACTAATTCAAACTAAGTTTTCATTAGTTCAAATTAAGGAATTCCTTAACTCGAACTAGTGGAAGCCTATGGTGAATGGGGACTAAATTAGCTGGAATTAAGGCTCCTTAATTTGAACTAACTTGCCAGTGTAGATGCATCCATAGGGGGCTTCAGTGGTGTAGTGAGAGAGGGGACAGTGGGGGGGCCAAGCCCCTGGGGAGTGGGCTGTGGGGGGTGCTGAGTTGGGGGGGCTGCAAAGCATTGGGTGACGTGGGGCACCTGGGGGAGCACAAATGTGGGCTTGGCCCCTGGGCACCCGCAGGCACTGGACACCCTCGCTACACCACTGGGGAGCTGGCCTCGAAGTCTTCTCGCGATCCCTCTGGCCTGACATTTCTTGGGTCCTATAAGAACCGAGTGCGATGTTCTGCCACAAACGGCTCACGTTAGCCTTGGATGTATGAACTGGGTGAATACTGAGCAGAGGAAAGGATGGCATAACGCTGCCTTCCTGTAATACTGTTGCCTCCTTGGCTTGAGCATTTAGCCAAAATCTGGGCCCTGCTGGCATGGTTCTACTAGCAGCGATGATCGATGAGCCAAGTGTGGCCTGTGTTTGGTGTAATCTTGTTCATTCACAAAGAATCCCACCAAGCCCTTCCCACTGAACAGAGCTGAACCACAGGCTCCATGCCCAGAAATCCCCACGTGCCACTCCAGGGATGCCTGCCAAAACAACTTCCTTGAAGCATCACACTCACAGTTCCTTCTCTTTCCATTCTGCCTCCGACACACATGGTCCGCACCAGTGCCACAGCTCCTGCGTCTGCAACCAGGACAAGCCCGCAGCCCCACAGGCTAACTCTGACCTGCTAGCACCCGACCTTGCAGAGCAAGCATGCAGGGCACAACCAACAGGCTGGAATGAGACTCGTGACAGTCTTTGACTGCAAGCCTACGTGTGGGCAGCCAGCAGTAGCCTTCTGCATCACCATCTCCTTTGGCAAGACCACTGGGATGTACACACCACAGGACAGGGGCAGGCAGAGCTTCAAGAAGGGTGTTGGAAGGTAGAGACAGTTCAGAGAACACCTGCAAGGGTGAACCTGGGCCTGGGAAACCTTAATCTGAGAGTTTGTCAAAGACATGATCACATGGCAGTCTGTAAGTACCTATGAGAAGACTCATCTGGCTTCGACAGTCTCTCTAATCCAGCAGAGAAAGGAAGAACAAAACCCTCTAGCTAAAAGTTGAAATCAGGAAAGTTCCCACTGGAAGTAAGGCACAAATGGTAACCATGAGGGAAATGAATAGAGCTGGATGGAAAATTTCCCAACGGAATTTTTTCCCATCTGAAACCAATGTTTCATCAAAACCCAACTTTGCCACAGGAACAAGTGGACGGGAACAAAACTTTGTTTAGAAAAACACTGAAAAGTGTGTTCTGGTAAGAACAGAATATTCTGATTCTTTTCTTGGAAGGTGACAATTTCCAAATATAATTTATTAATCAAAAGATTAAAAAACTGGAGCAAAACCTTTCAATTTTCTCCAAACAGAATATGTTATCTGACATGAAACAATTTTTTGGTGTTGAAAATTTTGTTTTGTGGAGAAGTTTTTATTTTCATTCCAGTCTCCAGGGGAACAGAAATGGCATGTGTCAAGCAGCCCACCTTGCAAGCAGATTCCCCAGAAATGTGAGAATGCTCCATCATGTGGAGCCTGGAGAGCAAGCCTGGGTACTTTCTAGCAGCAAATATTCTGGTGTCGTCACCAGGTACTGGGCTGTGACTTTCTTGGTCCTGAGTCCTCCAGGAGACCAGTCTAGCCTCATCATTCATAAAGGATGATGCCCGATGGCCAGGGCAGTTGGTCTTCATCCCAGTGCATGACCCAGACACTGGTGGCTGGCTTGAACATGAAAGAGAACAAACTATGGATTTCTGAATCATTCAGTGGACAAATATGTGAGCTGGTGTATGAACTGGATGGGCAGACATGGATAAATAGGGACTCAGGACATACAGACCATAATAGCTCTGTCAGGGCATGGGGAGAGAAAGGCAGCTAGGGGCTCTGTGCTGCGTGATGGCCACTGATGGAGTGAGCCGTACTAAATCACCAGACCCCTAATGAAGTCAACGTACAGCCAGGGAGCGTCGAGGTTACTGGTGTCTCTTCTCTCTGGAACTTGCAGGCCGGCTGAGCCACCAACTCACCTGTTCTGTCCCATGCTCCTAGGGCCAGCTACCTCCGGCATGCAACCGCGGCCTCTCAGCATGGAGCTCTCCAGTCACAGGAATGGCCATGACCACTACTGACCACAGGACTGCAGGCTCTGCTGCATCTACAGAGACACCCCCACACCTGGCTGCTTTTCTTCTGTTGTCTTGCTGACCTCTGCTCAGGAAGGATGGTTACCACAAGGGAGTACTACAAACTGCTGGATCTTCCCTGGGACGCCTCTGATGATGACATTAGAAAGGCGTAAGTCCTCTTCTTTGGAGCTTCCTTTTCCGCATGCATCCTGGTGCCATGGTTCCTGCTGCCTTCCTCTGTGACAGCCAGTGCTCTCCACTTGGCCAGCAGCGGGGAACTGGGGGTCTCTTTGGGTCTCTCTTGTGAGGCACCTTGTGGGCTCCGAGGGTGACAAAGACAGTAGGGGGGTTCTGGGAGTGGGACGGCCCCACTGATGAGTGGGCGTGGCTCCAGCTAGTGACCATTTAACCATCACTGAGACAGCAAGACCCACACATTCAAAGGGTCTACTCTGAAAAGAGGAGGACTCCTTACTGAGGGTGTGGATCCCGTGGAGGTGGGCAGGGCTCAGGATAGGAGGAGAGCAGTAGGTGTCACTGGAATGGATGTGGGCAGTTCTTTGGAGCCATGAGAAGCCACTGGTGGCCTTCAGTGGGACCTGGCTGTGTGGTATGGTGGGGCTGATGAAAGCATCATCTAGGGCAGAGTGCAGGATGAAGGGTGTTGTGGTCATGGGTGGGATGGCGAAGCTGCATGTGGGCAGATAGGACACCTCAGAAACTAAAGCCGGCTCTGCAGGAAAGACCCTTCGTTCTCCAGCTATATTCCCTGGAGCCAGGCCAGTGTGTGAGACAGAACTCGGCCAGCAGAAAGAGGTGGTGAGAATCCCATAGCCCTGGGAGAAGAGGGACTTCTACTTGCTGGGCTTCGCACAGCAGGGGTGGGTCCCTATGGCTGGGTCTGGGGCTGCCCAGCACAGCAGTATGTACGACACCAGCTGGGTGCTGACTGCTCCTCTGGGTCTGTGCAGGTACAGGAGGGCAGCAATGAGATGGCACCCGGATAAAAACCCAGAGACGGAGCAGTACGCCGAGCGGAAGTTCAAAGAAATAACAGAGGCGTATGAAGTGCTGTCAGACAGTAAGGGGCTCAGACCTGCACTCCTCCAGCCATCCGCCCTGGCTCTCAGTTCACTGCGGGTCCTTGATGTTCTCGTCACCTTCTCTTTGCTGCACCCTGGTGGCTGCTGGGGCAGCGACTTCTGACTCACAGACTCAGTGCCTGACTGTCTGCCTCCCTCGCGCCCACCCCTGACTGCGGAGCTGTAGGCGCGTCAGTCCCAGGGTAGAGACAATGCTCTTTATTGGACCTACTTCTGTTGGTCAAAGAGACATGCTTTTGAGCTCCACAGAGCTTGTCTAGACATCTCTGGCTCCTTCCCAACAGAAGTTGGCCCAGTAAAAGCGATTGTCTCACCCACCCTCTATCTCCATTGGGGCACACAGTGTTCTGCACAGCTCCTCGGTACCAGCAGACACCTCTGTGAGTGGTGGGGTGCTACCCTTTCTGGTCTCACATTCCCCCTTCCCCTCCAGTGCTGGTCCCAGGGATGGACAAGCCCCGGGGTGTCCTTGTGCCAGGCCCTCCTCTCACAGCCTTGGTTCCTTAGGCCCCGTGCAAAAACCAGAGACCAGGCTCATACTGGCTCCTGCACGACAGCATCTCTGCATGGTGCAGCCTTTGCACGACTCACTCGTCTGTCCATTAGTGGTTCTGTGGCATCTCGCATGGGGCAGGGTATTGAAGAGCCTTGGTGGAGGGTGTGTCTGTCCCATGTCCATTCCTCCAGCTGTTTGTGGACGAGGTGGAGGCCCCCGGCTCACTACTGGGGTGGATGGGTCACACTGGTGAAAAGGCCTCCCTGTCTGCACCCAGACCTGGACAGCTGGAGGTGAACTGGCAGACCTCTCGCTCTTTCTCCCTTCCAGAGAGCAAACGTGACCTCTACGACCGCTACGGCAAGGATGGGCTCACGGGGGCAGGTGAGCGATACAGTTTGCCCAACCCACTGACCTAACTGAACCAGGGGCTGGAGTTTGTCCCTGCAGATGGATCTTTGCTTCCAATTCTGTGGGTGATACCAAACCAGAATCGTCCCCCGTTCATCCTCCCAAGCTGGGCCGGCTCTGCTGGGCTGCCAGGAATTGTAGGCAGAGAACGTTTGCTTCTGTCCAGTTGCACATATCCATTAACAGGGGATGGGAGCGCCACATTTACACAGCCACTTTCCAGATCAGCTTTGGGGCCTTTCATCCCAGCTCCAGGCCCAGGGCTCTGCAGTGGGCAGAGACAGGATCCCAGACATGGCAGCACCCACCAGGGGCCCTGTTTGTCACTTGTTCTCATTCCTTGGGAGGTGTCCACGGTCAGCCACGCCGTTTACCATTTCTTTTCTCTGCTTTCCCTCAGTAGAGCCTGGGGGATCGACAGCTGACGAGGGGGCCCCAGGACATATTTTCAACTTTGCCAGCATCCGTGACATCTTTAGAGTGTTTTTTTGGGGACGAGAGCCTTTCTATGGTGAGTTTTACTCCAGTTTGAGTCTCTTAGGTAGAGCAAGGGGACAACTTTTGGATGGAAAAGATTTTTCTAGCAAAACTGAGATTTTGTGTAAAGTGCAATTTGTGGTTAGAAAAGGCCATTTCTATTACATTATTCAAGGGGAAACTAAGGTGAAACAACATTTTTCATTTCATTTTTATAATTGAAATTTTTCCTTTGTTCGAATTTCAAATATTTTGAAATGTCAGGTTTTGGTTCTTTACCATTCCTCAGGGAGGGGATTACAGCAAGGATTTGGAGCATTTTTGCTTTTTCCACTGTTAACTTTTTAAAACCTTAAAAAAGTGATGAAGTGGGACCAAAGGATGAGTTCTATAACTGTTCATAGTATGACATCTCCACTGCTGGAAAGGTTTAAAAAATCTAGAGAGAGGAAAAAGGAAAAGGGGTGGGGGTGTGGGGGGAAGAAGAGGTAAAATTGTCAAGAAAGCTGGATTCACCTGAGGACAAAAAGATAACAATGGGAAAAAGGGGAAAACAAACAAAATTTAAAAAAAGCATGAAAATTTCCCAAAGAAACTGAAAAATTCACATCTTCATAGGGTTTCAGGCCATTACAATCATCTCATCTGACCTCCTACATAGTATGTCAGAAAATTTCACCCAGCAATTTTTGTATCAGTCCTCTCACTCTTGCTTGACCTATAGCCAATGTTCCCTCTAATTTTTTTGCAGGCTGTGTGAGCAAAAAATTTGTGTGCACTAATATTAGCATGGTTGAATTTTTTTTGTGCGTGCTTTATTTTCTTGTGTGGGGGGGTTTCACAACCTGTTGGTGGATTCTCTGTACCTTGAAGTCTTTAAACCACGATTTGGGGACTTCAGTGACTCAGTCATAGGTCAGGTGTCTGTTGCAGGGGTGGGTGGGTAAGATTGTGTGGCCGATGTTCTGCAGGAGGTCAGATAGATCAGTGGCCATCAAACTTTTTTTCTCGCAACCCAGTTGAAAAAAATTGTTTATGACTGTGACCTTACACAGTCATAAATTTCCCCGGGCTGCTGCCCCTGGGTGGAAGCAGCCACAGGAAACTTCAAAGGACGCCAGCTGCTCTGGGCTGCAGGTAGCATCTGGACAGCTGGTGTCCTTTTAAACTTTCCACAGCTGCTTCTACTCAGGTGAGGGGTAGCAGCCACGGGCAGTTTAAAAGGACACTGGCTGTCCGGCTGCTACCTGCAGCCCAGGGCAGCCTGTAGCTGCCTCCATCGTGGTGTAGCAGCCCCGGGAAGTTGACAAGGATTCGGGCTGCTCTGGGTCATCAGGTTTCAGCAGAGCGGCCAGTGTCCTTCTCAATTTCCCATGGCTGCCGCCCTGGATGGAAGCAGCTGAGGGAAACTTCAAAGGATGTTGGCTGCCCTGGTCTGCAGGTGGCAGCCAGCCCCTGACCCTCACCATTGTTTCCTCTCCCTTGCTCACCCCCCAGCGGCAGTGCTGGGACCCAGTAACCATGGATCTGCAATTCAGTACTGGGTTGCAAACCATGGTTTGACAACCACTGAGATAGATGTTCATATTGGTCCCTTCTGACCTTATAGCCTGTGAATCTCTGGATTAGAATAATGTGATGTTTAAAGTAAATGACTGAAAGGTAGGCAATTTGAAGTTACAGGTATATTAAAAATCCCATTTGTTGGATAATCTGAAAATGCAGAGTTAAAGAATCAAACAAATTCAACATTGCCAACCTATGCTCTTTCACCTCTGTCCGGGGGTTAAAGTATAATTTGGTGGGTCCTAGAACCCTCCTATCGGGTGGGCCCCCTTCCCACATAGGTGGGCCCTTCTCCAGCAAATCTGGACCCCCTTCAAGCATTCCAGCTACTGCCCCCAATATTCATTCCCATCTCCAAAATCCAACCCCAACCCCCAATACCCATCCACAAAATGCACTCCAAGCCCCCAATACCCACTCCCCTGTCCCCAAAACCAACCCCCAACACCCAGTCCCCAAAATCCACCCCCTGCCCCCAATACCCAGTTCCCAAAATCCACCCCCTTCCCCAAATACCCTTCCCTAGCGTGAGCCAGGCCACCCAAGGACTGACTGGTGGCAGTGTGGCTAGGGAGGAGGTGGCAGGTCCCCTGGTCAGGGTGGCAGCACGGCCTGGGATCGGCTAGCTGGGGAGTGGGGGCAGGCACCAGGTTGGGGGGGAGCCTGGAAGGGGAGGGGTTTGGGCCAGATCTTGAGCTGGGGGGTGGACCCCTACCTACCAATGCCCCTGCCCCCTGCCTGCATGGCAGAGTGCCATTCCAGGGCCTGCTATTTTTAGAGGCCCAGTGTTTAGGCCCCTAAAAATAGAAAATGGAACCAGAGTGCTGCTTTCCGGGGCCTGCTCTTTTTAAATGGTGGGCCCCGGAACGCAGTGTTCTGGCTCCATTTTATATTTTGAGAGGGTCTGGAACTGAACCCCTAAAAATAGTGGGCCCCAGAACAGCATTCCACCACACTTTAACCCCTGTCTCTGTCTGCGGAGCAGAGGAGATGTGCCCATGGTAGCAGGGCCCAACCATAATTTTTTTGGGCCTGGTACAAACATGTAAAATGGGCTCCTGGTAATAAAGGTTGCAACCTGGGTTGGGCCCAGATAAAGTGCATCCTCACTGTGACCCTGGCCCCCTGGGATAATCTCCTGAATATGCAAAAATCAGGGCAAGCTGCAAAACTGGGAGCCAAACTCTTTAAACACTGATGGGTGGTACTTAAACCAGTCTCCCAGTCAGTCACAAGCCATGCTTTCGACTCCCCACACTGTTCATCATGAAGCATAACAAAATAGAAACAGCCCCCTTACTGCACATCAGCTTCTCCAGTCCCCACCTAGCCACTGGGCCTGTTAAAGGAACAGGTTCTCCTGACCTTAAAGGCCAGCCACATCATCCAGAACAATAGAGGCTTGGATCTTACCCAAAATACCATGCTGCCAGCCAATCCTTCAGTAACTACAACTAAAGGTTTAGTAGAAAAAGAAACAGAACATGAGAGATGTTAAAGGGTCAAAGCGAATCACGTATGTACAACTGTTTTAGAGTCCATGTAAAGCAAGTCCTTGAAGAACTTGTAGTTGGCAGAAGAGTCCAGGTCCTCTGATAGACACCTGGCACCTGGGTGGGTTTCAGTCCTTTGTCCAGCCGCAGAGGAGTAGTTCCAGAGATGGATTTTGGTTGCAGACTAGACACTGAAGACAAAATGGAGCTGGAGCTGCTGCCTTTTATCACCTCTGGCCTTCCCCATGCTGTGCAGAGGCTTTGCAAATCCAGATGGAGTTGAGTCACGTGGTCAGTCCAGGTGACTCACTGAGCAGGTTTCTCCCCAGGACCATTGTACCAGAGGTTCCCTTAATGGGCCATTAAGAGACAGTGGCTGCAGACTGTTGTCTGGAGTGTCTTCCAGAATCAGACAAGTTGAAACAGTTATAACAAATATACCGATAGGCCTAACTTCTAATACAGATACAATTTCCACTCATAAACCAGACTCTCAATCCTGGCAAGTCACAGCCCTTCTATTGATATCAAACATGGCACAGCTCCTACGAATTATTGCAAATTATGAAATTATTGCTATGAAATAATATTAGAAATAGCCTCCCAAATCTGGAGAGTGTCACCCCCCCATATGAGGGTCCTGCGTGGCAGGCACTCAGTTTATCACAAGGAAGGGATGGGCTAAACCCAAGATACTTCAGTAAAGGAAGCTGGGGCATCTTAAACCCTGGACACTATGGCATTTCTCTTGCACCTGCTGACATCTGTAGCCATGTTTGCTGGGATTTATGTGGCAAAGTCAGCATAACTTAAATGGGAGAGGGTCTGAACCACAGAATCCTAGCAGATGAGGGCTGTAATGGACTCACGTGGTCTCTAGTCCAACTCCTGCTTACTGCTGAAGTTTCAGTGACCCTGCCCATTGCATCAGTCTGTGGCTGGTGGGATGAAAGTGTTCGAGTAGATGGGAGGGCAGTTATAAAGACACAAGATACTGGTGTTGCCTCCCTTCCCAAGAAGGGGGAACTGGAAGCTGCTCTCTGGTGCAGCATGTGGCACAAGCAGGGGTAGGGGAGGGAAGGACACTTGCCTCCATGTGGCACATGGGACGGTGCAGCACAGAGGTGGTGAAGATGCCCTATTGCTGTCTCCTGCTGTTAGCACATTTGGCCTGGCATGGGTGGGCAGAGTTAAGTTGTTGTGCATTTTCACCCCACACTTCCAGACCTCCTAATGTCTGAGGTGATTTGAAGTGCAGCCTTCTCCAGGGGCTTTATCCTGCCTTCCTTGGGGGCTTTATCTGAGAGCATGCTGGAATCACTGCACCCTCTTGAACTCCTTCTTCCAGTCTGTGCAGACACGGCACCAGGTCTGGACTGCCCTCTCCATCAGCTCAGCTCTGTGGAAGCCATGCTGCCAGGAGCTCCCTTGCTGGCCATTGTCCCAGAAGTGCTCCTTGAACAGGATTTCCCAGCACACAGGGGACTCTGGCTCATGCAGCAGCTGTCTCCAGATCTGACCATTGGTGCATGGGAGAGTGATGCACCTCCCTGTGACTGACCGCAGCCACACAAGTGAGGGCAGATCCAAACAGAGGCCCGGTGTATCCACACAGCTGTGGGGCAGAGGAAAGTGTGATACTCAAAGCATATTCACACAAATGCAGGTTGAGCTTTCGCCTCAACTTTGCCATTCTCAAATGCTGAGAGCTGGTTTCCTGGCACCATACTGCATCCATGCTATTCCCTCACTGATTTCAAAGACGAAGAAGGAAAAGAGGTGGTGGAGTATGGATGATGCACAGTGCGGAGGTATTGGCCATGACAGCCCCAGAACAGCCGTTTCCTAGACAGACACCATCCTTGCTCGTGCTGCCCTGAACCTCAGAGTGAAGCTGCCAGAGCCCAGCTACCTGTGTTCAATGACACTCGGTCCTGCTGCTTCTCTCTGAGACCACCGGGAGCCAGCAGCCCTTGACCGATCCCTGTGGAACCTGCCACCACTGAGCAAGTCCCCCCAGATCCGAGCCCCTCTGAACCTGTCTGCTCCTGGCCAACTCCCTTGGGTCTATCCTCTCCAGATACTTGAAGAGTGGAATAAGGACCTTAAAGTCAACCAAAGGTGTTTATTGAGCAAGGGGCAGTCTGGGCCTCAATAATTGCTGTCCTGTGGGGTTCCTGGTGGGGAATAGGACATTTGAAGCTGGGCCTCCCATTACTGCCCCACCCCCCCCAAGATCTTTTTTTTTCATGTGGGGGTGTGAACCCAGGCTCAGGGCCATGACACTGTGGCTGGAGAGGTGCCTTACCGTCCCATCTACAAATGCTGAGGTGGGTCAATTCTTACAGGTTTGGCTGTTGGTGAAAGTAGGAGCAAAGCAGCAGCAGAGAATGAGTCTCATAGTGGGTGAAGAGAGTTGCACTGAAGCATAACAAGTGTGATTTCTTGCAGAACTGCCTGATAATGAGCGGAGCAACACAGGAGCAGCAGGGAACGAATGCCATCCTGGACACGACTCGCAGGAAGGGGATGATGACATGTCTGAGTTTCACATTGGGTGGAATGAGTCGCAGGAGGACTATGAACTCTCTGGTGTGTGGAATGAGTCACATTATGAGTATGAGTCTGCACCTGCTTACGAGTCATGTGAAGAGCATGCATTGTACAATGGCTGGAGCTGTCCAGAAGACAGACCAGAGACAGTGCCTGCATATGAGTCGCATGAGGAACACATGTTGTATGACAGCTGGAGCTGGCCACAAGACAGAGATGAGTCAGCTCGCGTGTATGAGCCACACGCTGCATGGAGTGTAGGACAAGACAGGCCGGGGTCAACGCCTGTGTCCGCGTTGCACAAGCAGTATGTGTTGTATGATGAATGGACTGGGACACGAGACAGACCTGAATCATCTCATGCATACGAGGTGCCTGCTGGGGGGCACAAGTTGCAAGCTGGATGCATTGAAGCAGCTGGGTGGAAAGAGGCAACTGCTGACTATGACCCAGCTCCCGGGTACACATCTCCTTATGGGTGGAACAAGTCAGCTGCCAGCTGTGACAAGGCAGCTGACAGGACCCATCCAGTCACTGCTGGGAAGAGCTGGCCACCAGGTGAAATCAGGGAGCTCCCACGTGGAAGGAGCCTTCTCTCAGGTCGCTCAAAAAGGAGGCAGTCAGATGGAATGGAAAAGCTTCTAGGTGGAATGAGGAAGCTCCTGGATGGAACCAAGAAGCTCTTGTGTAGAAGGAGCGAGCTCCAAGGAGGAACGAGCCCAGACCCAGGAGAACCATGCCTCTTGTCAAAAGGATCTAGTGGTCTGCATGGAACAAGCAGGCTGCCAGATATAACTCACTGGCCACGGGGTGAAATGAATCCATTACAAAACAGAAGGCGTCAGCTATTGCATGAAACCAGTCAACTCCCAGACATCAACGGTCGACTGCAAGATGAAACGAGTCAGCTCAAAGATAGAACCGGTTGGCTTCCGAGTGCAAGGAGCAGACCTAGCTATGGAACAAGTTGGTGCCCAAATGGAATCAGTCGGCCCCCAGGAGGGATGAGTCGGCTCCCCGACATAACCAGTCATCTCCTAGGAAAAACAAGCAGGGTCCCAGGCAGATGCCACCTTGGTGTCCAGTCCTCCGATTCTAGCTGCTCCCGTAACTCCTTTATCGCCAGGCTGGGGAGAATGGTGTGAGTGCCAGGATCCATTGGCAGGGAGGCCCCTGGCAGAGCAGGCAAGGAGCTGTTCAGTAAACACTGGCACTGGAGCTCTCAGTATCTGTGTCGTTATGATGCCCTGAAAAGCCATATACATAAGGCCTGCTTAGACAGGAATGGGACCCCTGCTCTGACAGCCAAGAGCCTCATAGGGTCAGTTGTTTGGGGGCTGCATGGAGCTGAGTTGCAGCATTGCTGCTGTTCTTGAGTCGTGCTCTTTGCTCACAAATGAAGATGATGGGGCCATGTCAGATCCAGAGAGAGGTATCGAGTCCCCTAGGTGCTGTTGAGAGGTCATAGTCCCTTGACTGCTGTGGCTTGGTGCTTTTGGTTTGGCTCTTTTAGCATGTGCCCTGGCATGGAGATGCGGAGGGAAGTGGGAGCATGTGCACAAGGCAATTAGGAAGGAAGGGGGACATTTGGCCTGTCTGGGTTGGCAGAGGCCTGGTGGTAGAAGGTACATACTACATGCCAAAGGCAGCAAAGATCTGGGCGAGTGAGTGTCTGTGTGATGACAGTCTCTCAATATCTGCGGAAAGAACTGGAGCTCAGAGCACTGGATGGGTGAGGGGCTGTTTTGTATTAGGACTGGTTCCAGTCTTTCTTCGCTGTCTGTCCCAAAACTTGATACACCAGTTCTGGGATAGATGAAAGACCTGTTGTCCATATTTACCTTCAGTCCAGACTGACAGACTAGTCTGAGAACTCAGCAGAGGGTTTTGTGGTGTTCTGCCGTATAGCAAAATATCACCCTTGAAAACTCCAGCTCGATTGGTGTTCATCAGCAATCCTGCCATCACTTTCTAGGTGCACTGGTAATCTCAAAAAGTGATTTTCTAAAGCAAAATCTCCCAAGGGTCTGACAGATGAGCCCTTTCTTTGGCTAAGGAATTTGCCAGAGTTGGCTCAAGGCATCAATGCTGTACAGTGCCACAGGTTTTGACATTTTGGGAAGGAAATCATTCCATGTTAGGGGGACATACTTTTCTCTTACAACAGCTTCACTAATTCTTTTAAGATCTGCAGAGATTGGCAGTTTTCCATTTCTGTTTATAAGGGGTATCTCAGATACAGCCAGCTGTTGGCTCAGAGATTTTTTCAATTGCACCAATCCACTCCATTCTCAAAGTCAGTCACCACTCCATACAGAAATGGGCTTCGAATACTGCCAGGCCTTTGGTCTCTGGCTCTCTGATCAAACACACAGTGAATATAAAGCTTTTGTCTTTGTAATTCATTTCTGTTGCGACCTGATCCTTACAGTTCAGAAGTCCAACACTAGCCAGAGGCTCGTAGACTGTAAGGTCAGAAGGGACCCATATGATCATTTAGTCTGACCTCCTGCCCAATGCAGGCCACAGAACCTCCCCACCCCTGCAGTAGACACCACACCTATGACTGAATCACCGGAGCACCCAAATCATGGTTTAAAGAAACCAACAGCAAGTGACCCAGGCCCCACGCTACAGGGGAAGGTGAAAAACCATAGGTGACTTCAATTCTGGGAGGGCTTGGAAGTCATTGTAAGTCACTTCTGAGGTTACTGGGCCATCAGCTCCTGCGCCATGTTTAAGGTCAGCAGCCATGCCATGAATATTTACTTTCACTCTCCAGGCAGGTTCTGTGTCATCACAAGTGACAGATCCCAGAAACAATGGTGTTTGATTATCCATAATACAGGTCAACTCCCTGACTCCTCAGGAGCAACAAAGAGCAGCACAATGTCCATATTTTGTGCATGCATCACATTGTGCACCTCTGGGTGAAGCTGTGCCATCTCTTGGAGGATACTGTATGACTTTTTCCACCTCTGGTACATGTAGGTGGGAATCTGTCCCCCTTAGCCTGGGAGTTCTTGCTCCTTGCCTCAGGGTTTTAATGATAACTTGGGTTATTCAAGTTCCAAAGGGGCAGCCGTGTTAGTCTAGTTTAGCAAAAAAAGCAAGGAGTCTTGTGCCACTTAAAGACTAACAGATTTATTTATTGCATGAGCTTTTGTGGGAGAAAATCCCACTTCATCAGATGCTTTGAAGAACTATCAGTTCAAAAGCATCTGACGAAGTGGGATTTTCTCCCACAAAAACTCATGTGATAAAAAAATCTGCTAGTCTTTAAGTTCCATAGGACTCCTTGCTATTTTTGGAATATTCACTGTCCCCTTCACACCTTCTAAAGGTACTCTGAGTATCACAGCTAAATACAAGGTGGAACCAGAGGAGCTCTGTGTGGCTCAAAAGCTTGTGTCTTACATCAACAGATGTCTGTCCAATAAAAGATATTTGAGCAGGGCTTGGACTGGGTGACCCCTGAAGTCCCCCTTCTGTCCTCATTGCCTGTGATACTATCTCTCTCACTTTGTCTTCTGATATCCCAGCTACAGCATCACTTCATGCAGCTTCTTAGCTACTTTCAGGATTTTCAAGTTTCCTCGGCCTCTTGGTCCGTTGTTGCACTACTTCAGATTGCTGTGCTGTCTGTGTGGCTGTGCCTGAGATCAAGTCTTCGCCATTTGCAGCTGCCGTGGAAGAACTAGCCGGCCTCTGATATTTTCCTGTTTTGCATTCCCCAAGAATCAGTTTTTAGCCATGCACGTGGAATGTTTATAAAACATTGAACATTTTCTCCTGGTTCTTGACTCTTTGGTGAAAACCTGCTGTTTCATAAACCACATTTCTTAAAGGCAAAAAGGATGCATTGAACATAGCCAGAACCCTTCCACAGTTATTTCTGTGACTGTGTTCAGTGAAGTCAAAGAATTTAAAGACAAGTTCCGACTGCTTCCCCATAGCATGGATGAAAGAAGATACCTGAATATCTTGTTTCCCACCGGAGCCATGAAGAAATTCAGAATCTCGCAAAAATACTGCTTCAAGTCTGTTCATTGTGAAGGTTTCAAAGATGAATTTCTCTGGAGCACTGCAGAATGGCACCTTGTACACCTGGGGAATTAAGTATCAAAAATTAAAATTTCTGTGCATAGTGTTTTAAATTTTGCAAAATTCTGCATATTTAATTTGTCAGAATAACACTAAATCATCAGAGTACTTTCAATTACTTTGGTAATTTATTTCAAAATACCTGCCAGTGCATCTGTGGCAGCCAGCAGATGTGCAGCACCAATTCTGCACAAACTCTGCATTGCCCCATCGTGCAGAATGCTCCTAGGAATAATGTCGATGAGATCCTGCAACTACTGTTTCTTCCGTTTGCAACATGTATTACTTTGTTCCTTTTGTCTGTTCTCTTTTGGCACTAGTTTACTTTTGACACCATGTCAGGTACCTCTTGTACACGGTAGGTTGCCAGGCTGCTGCCAGCAGGTCAGGTTCGTGTATCAGATATAAGACTGACTGCAGAGCTTATTTCTCAGAGAGCTGCACCCTAGATGTATTCACTGTAAGATCCTTTAATGCTGTGCCAGGTATGTTGAAGATTAGTTTCAATAAGATGATGTACTCACAGCACCACCTAGGGTATGTCTACACAACATCCACGTCAGCTGACTCAAGCTCATGGAACTCAGGCTGTGGTGTTGCAAAATTGCAGTGTAGATGTACGGACTCAAACTGGAGCCTGACCTCTGAGCCCATGGTGAGGGAAAAGTCCCAGAGCCTGGGCTCCGCCCAAGCATGAACATTTTCACTGTGATTTTACAACCCCGTAACCTAAGTCCTGCAAACCCAGCTTAGCTGACAAGAGCCAGCAACAGCTGTTAAGTCCAGTTGGAGCGGTTGAAGAGTGTAACACAATTTAGTATTCCAATATGAGGGCCATGCTTCTCAACCTTTTAAGTAGCAAGTACCCCCAACTTCTGAAAATATTACTATGCCCTTGTCTATACATACAGGGCTTGTTGGTGACAGTTGATGGCAGATATGCAAGGCACGTAAAATACCTTGCATATCTGCCAATGACTTTCTAAGCCGCCGATACATACCTGGGGAAGCCAATTGCAAATGCCCTGTGATTGGCTTTCAGCAACTCCAGTTCTGGGGCTGGAGTTGCTTGGAGTGATTCAGTGAGTTCATCCTTGCTGCTGAATTGCGCCTAGCAGATTGTGCAGATGGTGGCATCAGTATAGACATACCCTAAGTATCCTAACACTCAACTGCCTCCCAGCTTGGACAGGAGGAAGCGGGCAACTGCCATACCCCCCACAGCCTGTATCTGACCTAGCTCCAGGATTACGCATACCACAGGTTAAGAAACTATGCAGCAGGGAATAGGGAAGGACCTTCTTATGTGCCTCTCTATTGTGTAGAAAAGAATCCAGAGGTCATGGGGGATGTCAGTTTCTGTGACATATGCTGGAGGGCTGCTGCCCCTGGTGGTGCTAAAATGTCCTTGGAATTTTTAAGTATTATACGTTAGGTGACAATTGCCTAGCTCAAGAAGTTTTGCAGCTATCACAAGGGAAATTCTTTCTTAGTCCTTGTCTAACAGATAAAAGAGGAACCAAAAATTAATAGCATCTCAGACTAGTGAAGCCAACAACCAGAAGCATAAGTTACAACACAGACAGTAAGAAGAGGGAAAGAAGAGAGGCAAAAATGGAGTTTTAAGAGCAAATGACTAAAGATGTAAAACCCCCAGATTCTTTAGGCACCTTAGAAGCAGGGATTCTGAAAGGATGCCACTGGATCACCAATGGCTAAGGGACTCATTATAGTATGGCTTTGCATCAGTCTTCACTGCCAAGGATGCTGGCGGGACTCCTCTCCGGGACCTGCTCCTTCTGGGAACAAAGATGAGGTGCTCTTAAGCGACGAGGTCAAAAAGGGGCTGGGGTAAACTGATCATTTAAAAAGCAACAGGTTACCAGTCCCAGATAGTCCTTCCAGTAGCCTGGGATTCCCCCCTGCGCCAAAGACACTGACTCTTACCCCATGACTGCTTCCTTCCGCCCTCGCTCCCCTGCAATTGCCTCTGCCATTCCCTAGGTCCTCCTCTGCTCCACACCTACTGGAGTGGGACAGGAGCCTCTCACCTTAAAGGGCCAGTACATCCTCTTACACTAATGAAAAGGAAGGACTGCAAGGTAGCAAATATCATATCATATCAAATCATAGGGCTGGAAGGGACCTCATGAGATCATCGAGTCCAACCCCCTGGGAAAGTGTATCTGTATTTTAAAAAGGCTCTAGGAGTGATCCACAAAGTTACTGACCTGTGAGCTCTACATCTGTATTTAACTGATAATCACAGAACAACATCTGGAAGATCATTGTCTGTGACTCATAGCAGTTACCTTGATGGCCGCCCCTCCCGGGCCATCACTAAAGTACATAGAATGTGTGAAGTGAACAGATGCCCCTTCACCTTAACTAGATGGCCCCTTGAACTCAACTGGATGGCCGTTACCACCCTGGGGGCCCATTGTTTTGCAGGGCTTGGTGTAGGTGGGCTCTGCCCAACTGCAAGGTCCTGCAGGGCATGACTCATACCCCCATTGTTCCCCACATTCCCTGTGAAAAGGGAAAGGCAGGAAACAGTCTTTAAAAGCTGAGGATCTGGGGTGCTCAGGCAGGACGGTTTTCAACATCTTGCCTGGTCTGATCACCCAGATGGACCTTCTCCATTCACGAGTTCCCCCCAGAGCGTATCCACGAGTTACCCCCACGAGTACAACTGCCGGCAGATTACGAGTCTCCTTTCTCCCGCCTGTAATGCTGCTGCTGCTGCTGCTAATAGGACTGGTAAGAGTCTGCCCTGCAGCCTTTCTTTAAAGTATTTTATTTCTTTGCTGCTGCTTTGGAACTATTTTCCCCACCTTTACAGGCTTGTGTGTGTGTGTTTCTCCTTTCTGTTTATTTGCCGCTTCAGTTTGTGTTAGGAGCCCCCGTGTCTGTAACTGCCTGTTGCTATTTTGTATCGCTTAGTGTATCCCCTTATCCTGTTATCATTTGTGTTGTGTTGAAAGTATCCCTGTAAGTTGCAACACTGTATTAGTTTATTTGATAGCCTTAGAAGTGTTAAGTTAGATTATAAGATTGTCTTTCTTTAGTTTGCAGTCTTTAGAATTGTTTGGATAAGTTGCTTTTGCCCTCCCCTCTGTAACTTCCCCACCTTAAATAAACTTTTCTATTTGAACTCTCCTTGTCCCCTCTTTATTTTCCAACTGCCCCTGTGCGCCCCTCTTTTCTCTCCAGCCCCTCCTTCCACTGTCCACAGCCCCTTTCCCCGTGGCATCCCCCAGCCCTCTCTACTCCCTTCTCTGACCCTTGCCCGTTGCGGCTTTTCCCCTTTTTCCGCCGCTTTCCTGCAGCTCTTGCCAGCTCCCCGTTACTGCCGCCGCAGCCTTTCCCCATTCCCGGGCGGCCACTGCCGCTTTTCCCTGTTCCTTGGTGCTCCTGCCAACTTCCCGCCACCGCCTGCGGCTGCCCTGACCCCTGCTCGCCCCGCCACCCTTGCGGCTCTCTGCCCCTGTGGCTCCGGCTCCCGAGCCACCCCCGCGGCCGCCCGCCAGCCCTCCCGGTTTGCCGCTGCTCTTCCCTGGTCCCTGGCGGCTCCCGCAAGTAACACCCCGTTACAGTCGCCACTTCCCCGAACCCCTTCTGCTTTCTCCCCAGCCGCTCCCCCAAACCCTTTCTGCCTTCCCGCTGCCGGTGCTTCCCCCGAACCCCTTCTGCCTTCCCCGCCAGCCGCCACTTCCCCCAAACCCCTTCTGCCGTACCACCACCGTTGCTTCCCCCGAACCCCTTCTGCCTTCCCACCGCCACCGCTTCCCCCGAACCCCTTCTGCCCTCCCAGCCACTGTTCCCCGAGACGCTTCTGCTTTCCCTGCCATTTCGCCCCTTCCGCCTCCTTAGCAAACCCCTGAACTTCCTTTCAGCCCCTTCTGCTTCTCCCCGTTGCCCATACCCCCACACTCAATCCCTCTTCTCAGTCTCCCTCTCAAACCCCCAAGCTTCTGCTCAGCCCCCCCTTTTCCCATTGCCCCATCCCATTCCCTCAAGTCACTTCCCCCTTGCCTTTCCTCTCCTTTGAGCCCCTCCCCGCACTAACCTTCTTTGCTTCTCCTGCTCCCCTGCCTGCTTCCACCTTTTTCTGACATGCCCACATGCTAATTCTGAGCTGTACCCCCTTTTTCTTATAGGGTATTAAAGTACCTTTTAGCTTATAGTGAGTAGGGCTATAGTGTTAGTAGGTTAGCTGAAGAATCCCATTGTTCCCCAACCTGCCCCCACTCCCGAAAGTTAGGTACCCCCCAACACTTTACAGAAACCACTGTGACAAACACAACATACACCAACCACCGCTCACCTTACCCTATACTCATTTTAATAAAGTGTACCCCGAATTCACCCCATACCCCATGGGTGCAGTGGCTGCCCCCCAAGATCCTCAAATCTCTGAACCTGCTGGCAGGGTCAATCATGTTCTCATAGGGGCTAAACAGGCAAGGGAACATCAGTCTTGTTAATCTCATCAGTTTATGGACTGTGCCAATAAAGGGGTCGATAATGGAGACCAGATAATATAAGTTACATAGCCCTGCACAAGCCCTTTGAGAACATCCTGTGTAACCTGCTACTATAGAAGCCAAGCCCTCAGTGGAGTGAAGGCAAAGTGTAAGTGTGGATCAAAATCTGGCTAGGAGATGAAAACCAAAGAGTAAAATCAAATGGTCAATTTTAATTATGGCAGAAGATTAACAGTGGGGGCTGCAAGGTTCATACAAAGTCCCTCATTGTTTCATATTTATCTTAATGAGCTGGAAATGGGGTGCTTAGTGAGGTATCAAAGTTTGCAGATGACCAAGTTATTTGTTAGTCAGATCAGTGAGATGAGACATGAAAAAGTTAGGTGAGTGGAAGCTACAATGGCAGATGAAACTTAATGCTGACAAATGTAAAGTACTATAGAGTACTCTGCTTTGCAGGAGTCTAAATTAAGTATGTCAAGCCCAGAAAAGAACCATGACATAGTTATACAGACTACAGTGGAGGAGAGGCTGGCTGACTACTAAAGAAAAGGGAGAGAATAATACGGGGACTATGACAATGCAACTGGAGAGTGCCCAGGAGGCCTGTAACACTGGAGGAAGCTCAGAGCAGAGCTGCATGGGTGCTCAGCAAGGACTGCCCAGCAGCCATAGCACAGTGACCCTCTGCTGAAAGGTGCTCCAACACCTAGTGAAATGCCAGTTACAACTCAGAGTGAGGATTTCCACTGGCATGGCTCTGCCACTATTCTTCCACATTGCAGTTAGTGCACTGGCTGCATCTCTGTGAACTGTTGTGCGTGACTCTGTTAGATTCATTTTGCCATTTGGGTTTTATCTCTCCGTGTCAGTTCTCCACACGGTTGCCCTGTCAACACTCTTTCACAGCCTCATTCCACTGACTGGGCAAGCCTAGAAAAGATCAGTCAAACCACAGGAATAAAGGTGGGAGACATAAAAGGAAAGCAGAAGGGTCAAATGACCTTAGGGGAACTCCGCCTAGTGACAGAAGAGGAATGTAAGGGCTCTGTACAACAAGTGTGCATGGTGCTGTATGCCCCAGTGGCAGGCTGGGCTTGCTTCAGCTCCAACAGAGGAAGATGAGAAGACGACTGGCACCTACCTTATTTCTGTCTTTCTTCGCTGTCTTCTTCACTGCGGTTCCTGTTGTCAGTCTCCCAGTGACTTCTGGCCATTGGCCTCCTGGTCCTCTCTGGTCCCTGACTTTGGTTTTGGCTCCTTAGGGTTCCTGGGAAAGAGTGGGGAAGTTAGGTTCTTTACTTCTCAGCTTCATAACCTTGTTAGTGTGGGATCTGGGCTTTATGTCATTTGGGGAGTTAACCACCAAGTTGTTCTGCTAATGCACCCTTGTTTGTATATACATTAATTATCTCCATTGTGTTACTAATTAAGTGATCATCCAAAGATGACAGATACTTCTTCTAGGATAGAACCTGAGAAGCAGGTCCTTTATAAGGACTGCATCCCTTCTTTGGTAATGAATTTTGGTAACATTTAGTGATGACTGCAGGAGGAACCTTGAGAGCAATCCCTTATCCATTTGTGTTCATGTGTAATTTACTGGGTTAAAGGTTGACAGTGATCCATAGACCATATACAACTAATGAAAAAACCAAACACAGAGTGAATTAATGGCACCCTGGGTAACAGGGTTAAACCCTCTTTTCCACTTGTTGCTTGTGATTAGGTTTTGTAACCAACCACAGACCTCAAATGCCAGGTGCAATGTCCTGACATCACAATCAGCCTCCCCTTTGTCTCTAGGGCAGAGCCAGGCCAGGCAAAGGCTTTGGCCCTGCAGATGCGAAGGGAAACCAGAGAGGTGGATTGTGATGATGAGGCAGGCAGTGCAGCCTCCTTCAACACAGGAAGGTACAGCCCGACCTGTATTAGTGGGGAGAGATCCCAGGGAGCTGAGTTAAGAAAGGGACCCGAGACATGGTGAGGGGGTTGCTGAGGTTGTGGTTAGAGAGTGGATGATGCAGCTGGTCCAGAGTAGAAAGTCAAAGGGGGTATACAGACCTCTGCAGAACACAACCCACCAGACTAGTGCATCCTAGTGGTTTTATGGGGAATAGCTCAAATAGTCAGTCTGCTGTCTGGTGGTCAGCATTTGGTCTCTTGTCACACTTGCAGCCTCTTACAGGACCTCAGCCCTCCGGCTGAGTCCCTTTAGTCCTCCTTTCTGGAGTCTAGTCCTGTTCTGACCAGCCCACTTGTGTAAGTGGTTGGCTCTGTCTTTTCAGGACCCAGCCCTCTGGCTGAGTCCACCCATCTCCCTTCTTCTGTGGGTCAGGTCCAGTCCCAGCCAACCCGCTTTTGTCAGTGACTAGCACTGTCCCTTCACTGCTCCCTTGTGGACTCTCTGCCCACTGGTGATCAGGGGGGGCATCATGTGGGACCCAGCCCAGGGACCCTATGGGTTACTTAGTGCCAGGGGTTAAAGTAAGCCATAATGGCACTCCAGGATCCCCTAAAACTAGAGGAATGCACTGGAATGCAGCATTCTGGTGCACTCCCCTAGGGCCAGCTCAAGGGCTGCGCACAGCTGGCAGGGAACTGCCCCAGGCTGAGCCTAGGAGTTTTTAAAACTCCCACCCTGAGTCTGCTCTGACTCAGCATGCTCAGAGCCAGAGCCTCAGCCTGTGCTGGGGTCACTCCACATAGCAGCCAGGTAAAGGGACCTGGTGGGGGGTGTTTGGGGAAATGTGAGCCAGCCTGGTAGGGAAAGGGTGCCAGGGAGGGGGAAGCTAGTGGCAGGTGGGGGGGTAGGGAAAGACTTGGGGGAATGACAGCGAGCAGTGAGACCGGGGGGTTAGGGAAGGGCTTGGGGTGTCTGGGGGAGCAGCAGAAGCCAGCAGCAGGGTGGGGGGGGGGTTAGGGAAAGGGCTGGAATGACTTGGGATAGGTAGGCTGGGGAGGAGGATGGGGGGGCTGAAGGGGGTGGAGTGAAGACAGGACCTGGTGATGGGGGAGAGGAGGGCTGGAGTGGGGACATGGAAGTCTGATGGGGGGTAGGCATTTTGGGGGCAGTAGCTGGGTTGCATGAAGGGGGCCCAGAAGTTTAGGAGGGTCCCAGGGCCTGCCAAGTTATACTTTAACCCCTGCTTAGTGCCACCTCCCTCCCCCCACTCCCCTTTAACTTGCACTCACACCAGGTCTCCCAGGCCATTCACCCCTCCTCCAGGTCCCTCCAACCCTTGCACCAGGGTCCTGGGTCCCACAGCCCCATCAACACAACCTCCTCCCTGTCCACTCTGACACAAAATACCCAGAGTGGGAGCCGCAGCCCTGGCTTTATCCTGGCCCCTCAGCCCTGATTGGTCCTGCAGTCCTTTGCTCCCATTGGCTAGGCCCACTCTGCGGGGCTTTTAACTCCTTCCTGGCCAGAACAGGGAAACTACTCTACTGCAGGGTGTAAGGAATAAGTAAGGGGCTCAGACGGGGGCTGGTTTCCTGAGCATGGGGCTGCTAGCTAGCCTAGAAGGAGCCTGGCCTCTTGCTCTGCCATGGGAAGGCCATAAATCTCAGTCAGAAGTGACCCTCACATTCCCAGCAGGTGATATCAGCCAGGACAGGCCTGAGTTCAGCTTGCAGCCTGTGGACTGTCTCCAAAGCACATCTTAGAACCTCAATCAGTGAAGCTGGTCAGATTGCACCCAGAGAGGGTGACAAAATGTCCTGTCCTAGTCCAGATCCTCTGCCTTGGAAAGGGCCAGGCCCACCCAAGCCAGGCCAGGCCGCTCTGAATATTTCTGAATCTCTCGAAGTGGAGGCAGCTGGGGTTCAGTGACAGGAGAAAAGGGTCTGCTGCTCAGGCTGTCATGGGCATGATGGTGGCAAAGGAAGGAAACCTTCTCTGATGGCCCCAGAGCCAGGACCAGAGTTCCACAACATGACTCCGAGATGCTAACTGTCCTCACTTGCCAGCTGCAGCCCTCTGCTGCGGCTCATGGTATAACAAAGTGACCTGTGAGGATAGGGAGGAAAGATCATCTTGTGAGTAATGTACTGGCCTGAGACCCAAGAGAAAAGATTCCCTCTTCTACTACACACTCCCTGATGTGGCCATGGGCAGGCCACTCACATGCTGAGACTCACTTTCCCATCTGTACAGAGGGGATGGGAATTCTCTATGTCACAAAGTCCTGAGGGTAAATCCATAAACACCGAGGCATTCAGATACTTCACTGCCAGGGGGTTTCATTACCTCAACAGGTAGGATTAGCCTCGTGGCCTGTCTTGGGTTTTTATACAGTCCTGTCGCCAGGGTCTTCACCAGCAAACAACAGAGATGCACAAATATCACAATAATGTCACAAGCCCTTTCCTCCCTGTATCTGTAAAAAAAACTGATCCTATGACAAAGACTAATCCAGGAGCCTGATGTCTTGGCTCTGTGGATCTGCTCAGTGAGTCCAAATGACAGACAGCTGGGAAGAGATTTACCAGGGACTAATGCCCCCCCAGCCAGTGTTTGCGCTAACTCCTCAAACAAACTTTTCAGAGCAGAAGAGAATTTATGAGTTCATGGGAAAACAGCACTGGAAATCCTTATGTCAGCATGGAAACAAAGGTGAAAGCACAGTCCATTCTGCCCAGGACACAATTCACCAGTCAAGCCACAGTGAACATTTCCAGGCTGATGTTATTTCTTAGGGTATAGCTACATTATAAAAGTATGTTGCCCTGCGGTATCTCAACATACAGCCACCACAGTCAGTAAGGCCTTATTTACACTAGAACCCGTTGTCAAAACAGTCAAAGCAAGTTACAGCAATGATCAAAAAGTGCTGTAATTACAACAATTGCACATATCCACACAGCACTCATTGTGTCGCCAAAGCGCGCCCACACCTGGTGCTCTAGTATTGACAGAGCTGGGCACTGTAAGCAGCTATTCCATTGTGGATTTCACCACCTTGCACTGCTAAGAGTTGTTGGATGGTTGGGGCGATCACAGTGCATCATTGGTGTGGGCTCAATATTCCATGATGCAGTGACTTCCAGTCTCTCATCCCATGGATTTCCCACTGCATTTCATGGCATTTCTCAAGGGCCCCAGTTACCTATGCGCCTGCCATCTCTGCCTTGAAAGGAGTGAGTCTGCACTGTATCCTGAACACCTCACGGCTCCAGCTGACACAGGAATTCAAGGCACCTGACCTGCTGTGTGCCATGCAACCACCACCAGATTACTGCATTCAGAAAGCATCTCCACATGGTGCATGACTGCTTTTGGACATGTGAAACAAGCACTGAGCAGTGGGATCACATCATTACATGGGTCTGGGATGACGAGCAATGGCTTTGCACATTTGAAAGTTCTGCCTCCACTTTTATTGAAGTCTGTGTGGCACTTGCCTCTGCCCTGAGGCTCAAGGAGACCAGAATGAGAGCTGCCCCCTTGGTGGAGAAGTGTGTGGTGATCACCACATGGAAGCTGGCGACTCCAGACTGCTAACAGTCAGCTGCTAATCAGTTTGGAGCTGGGACATTCACTGTTGGAACTGTGCTATTGCATGTATGCTGGGCCATTAATCACATTCTGCTACGAAGGACTGTGAGTCTCAGAAATGTGTGTGAAATAGTGGTTGGCTGCACAGCACTGGGCATTTCTAACTTTGGTAGGGCAACAGCTGGATCAAAACTGGGATATGTGTACTTGGACCATCTTATCGCACAGTACATCAATAGAATGGGGTACTTCCTTATGGTGCTGCAGGCACCTGTGGATCACCATCGACTTTCACTGACATCAAAACCTGTTGGGCAAAGAAGATGCATGATGCAGGCATCTTAAGGAACATTGGTCTGTACAGAAAGCTTCAATCAGGGACTTTCTTTCCAGACCCCAAGATTCCAGTGAGGGATGTTGAAATGTCCACAGGGAGCCTAAGAGACCCAGCCAGCCCCTTCCCGCCATGGCTCATGAAGCCTTATAGAGGCTACCAGGTTGAGCAGCTGCCAAATGACCATTGAATGTTTGTCTGGCAGATTAAAAAGCTCGCTGGCAATACCTTTATGGCAGGTTAGAGTTAAATGAGGAAAACATTTCCCTGGTTGTAACCGCCTGCTGTGTGCTCCATAATATCTGTGAAGCTAAGGATGAAAGTTTCCCCTTTCCCCTGGGTGGAGCACAGAGGTGGATTGCCTCATGGCTGACAATGATCAACCAGATGTCAGGGCTGCTGGAGGAACACAACGGGAACCATTAGAATCAGGGAGGCCTTGAGGAGCAATTTTGACAACAAACACCAATAAGGTGTCTTTGTAAGCAGCACCGTGCCACGCAATGATGACTATCCAGCCTGCACTGTGTATCTATGTGAGCTGCAACCACCATGTGCAAGAGACAAACAAAGATTGCTTATTCTGCCCAGAGTATGTCTTTACTAAATAATTATTCCCAACACACACAATAAGCTGGGTTGGAGGTGAGAGAGCAGTGAGGGGCAGAGTGAGCAATGACAGGTCGGCGCCAGTCCGGCTGTCGTTCTGGAAGCTGTCTGAAGGGATGGAGTGAACAGGGTACTGAGACGGCCTGGAGTTTAGTAGGAGTGTGTGGGGGGGTTGTGGGGGGGGGCATAGAAAGCTGCTCTGGATTAGCTGCTGAGGGGGCAGGGCCAGGGCAAGCACCTATGAATTAAGTCAGTTGTGTTGCTGGCTCCTCCATGGCTTTCGTCGCGTACTCATGACCTGCTGTCACTTGCTCCTGGTTTCCCTCCTCTCCTGCCCATCTATTTTCTGATTTTCGGACACAGTGTCTGCAGGCCCTTTGTTCTTTTTCTTTTCCATCTTGGAGGACTGAGGGAGTTCTTGGAACATCCCCTCTTTGCTTCTTCGTGGTCGTTTCTCATCTGCCACAGGCATGTGGCAGGTGTGGTGTGGTGGGGTTTCCCCTCAAGGGCACAACAAAGAGTGATTTGAGTGTGGTAACAGCCACGGTGCATGGCTGTAAAACACTCCTTTTTTTCCCTGTCTCTGGCAAATGCGCGGCTTGGGCGTGGTGAGTGGGGAAATGATTCCGGGTATTTATTTGGTGCATTGATTCAGGTAGGTAGGGATGTTGTCAAATTGTGCTGCCACTTTCCACAGGTGGGGCCACAGATGCTGATATCTCTCTCCTGAGAGTAAACAGAGGTCCCTTTGCTACTTATCTGTGTGCTGCTTTGGTCCCTGCACAGCTGATTGCTGATTGGTGCAGGAAAGTTTCCTACAAAGCTGGAAGAAACAAAGCAGCTTTTCCAAGAATGTGCAGTAGAGGATTGGTGAGCATCTGCAGGGATCTCTCTGGAGGATTCCTGTGAAATCTTGGTGTGCATTGACACATTCCACTGCACAGCCAGCTGAAGAGGGGAATAGAAAGCACGTGCAAACTCAGCTACTCTTGTGCATTTCTATCCCTTCAACCAAATGTATAACACAACAAAGCAACAGACAACTGTAGCTGTACCTCATGGAATCGATCAACGTTAGCTCCAAACAAGTCACTTACCAGAGCTCCCCTCTCCTGCACCCTAAACACCACAGCTGAAGGGCTGGGACTGGCTTGCAGTCTCCAGGGTGGGAAGAGGTCTTGGCTCTGCATGTCAACAAACAACCTGGTCTTCTGCTCTGCATCATCCTCCAACTCGACTGTTGTATTCATCCATGACTTTGTCAGGGCTGAGTCTGGAATCTGCTACCTCTAAAACTATAGAGGTGTCCCTGGGTCTCTTGGTGGCAGAGGTGGGGTCACCACTGAGGATGGCTTCCAGCTCCTCATAGAAGTGGCAGGTCTTGGCTCCACACCAAGGTGATGGTTTGACTCCCTAGAGTTTTGGTACCCCATCACAGCTCCTGGATTTTCACATGGCATTGCAGGGCACCCTGTTCATAGCCCTTCTCCAACATTAAACGAGAAGTCAGACCACACGTGGCAATGTTCCTTTGGCGCACAAGAGGGAGAGCGTTTGGTGCATGGAGCCGCCATGGTCATCTGGGAAGATGAGAGGTGAGCTCTCCACAAGGACCAAGTGGACAGTGGAATTTCAAAATTCCCACCACCTCAAAGTGGGAGGAGCAGATGGCTGCAAGGCAGCTGTATTCAAACTGATGGTCCGAGTGGCCTGGAGAGACATTGTGGGACACTTCCTGGATACCATTTACTATGACATAACCAAATTCAGTAACTCCTCTGATGCTGTGTCGCTAAAAGTTTGGTGCAAATTCTCCATGCTACTCATTGAGGTGGTTCTGTTCTGTCACCAAATCAAGGGAGTTGGGAGGGAGGGTTGCAGTATGCAGAGTGCCACTGTTTTGGAGCAAAAAAAAAAAAATAATAATAATAATTTTTTTGATCAACAAACACCTGTAGTGTAAACCATGCCTTAAACTGCTTTTGCACGTCCACACTATGCTCCTTGTGGCAGAGATGCACGTTCACACCAGGAGTGCTTGCTCCAATTTATTTGTCAGTGAGGAGCATTGAGAGAAGGCTTCTGAAAGCTAGCAACCCTCAACATCAGCAATGCAGCATATACACTGGTATGGCATTACCCAAACAACATTGACTGACGTGGTACACCTCTTGTAAAGATGCTGTTAGTTCAGTATAGCAAGCAAATTACATCAGCACCTACAGTCAGACCAATGCAAGGCAGCTTACGTCACCCTAACTCTGTAGTGTAGGCCAGGGTTTAGTCATGTCCCAAGTGAGCGAGTCACCAGCTTCATCCAGAGCCCATACTTCCCTCATCTCATGCTCCTTTGTCCTAGAGCTGGAGTCTCTGTTCAGAGTGACAATCCATGAGTCATGCACCCATCATTGTTCTGGGCTGTTTTCAGGTAATGCCCCAATGACTTTACTCATCCCACACAGACAGGGAGGGGCAGACAGTTGTGTCTCTCTTAATCTGCCCTGAAAGGAAACAATCCCTTTCCCTACGCACGCTATGTAGTCATGCAAAGTATAGGCAAAACTGAGGCTCACAAAGCTACAAAACATTCCCACTTTGTCAAACCCTGAATACTGAAAATATCACACGCACAGGCTACCCTGCAGCCACTGGGAAGATGGGCTTTGCAACTTGACCTGAAGGCCAATGCATTTGAGCTCTTTCAAATCAAGGGGGAGAAATACAGTCCAGTGTTGGGGGGCTCTTACGGAAATGCCCGGCTGGCAGCTCCCGCTGTTACATTGAGGGAGCTCTGATTCAAGGCTTGTATTGAAGCCAGTGATGTCACTGTACCTGAGGAAGGAGGGGCTCAACAATCAGGTCCCAAGACAGTGCTGTAAGCCAGGAGAGATCCTGGAGCACCAGAGTCACATGCATGTCACCATATACCCTGATTAACAGAAGGCTGCTGTGCTAGGGTGGACAGGCTCCACATAAATAAGGGAGGGACAAGACAAGCTCCACCAAGCCACCTCTCCTTTTGCCGAGACTGCATGGCGGGGGGGATCCCTGAATGCACAAGGGTTTGTGGCTCTTGGTTTGAGCCCCCAGCTCAAGAGACTTATGGAGGCCCACAAAGGGCGAAGACACTATCTGCAAATATGGGGGAATAGGACACCGTTGTGACTGTCCAGTGTAGCTAACTGGGCATAGGCAGGTTCCTCCACCCTCTAAGTGAGGAATAACCCACAGCTATGTTACAAGTGGTGGAGAACACAGGCAGCCCTGCTGAGAAGGGAAGAGACGAAACCCACAAGAGGAGGCCCAGGGTTGTAACATCCACTGTGAGAAATGGGCCACAAAAAGTCAGTAGCAGACCCCGCTGCAGCAATTAATACAGGAATTAGCCATATGCTGGCAGCAGCAGAATTTAGTGCAACAAATGTGGTCTGTGCTCCGACCTGGAACATCTGGACAGGGTGGGGAACACTAACTCAGGCCCCACAGTGCGATGCTGCTACCCTGGAGAGCTGGCAAAATACTTTCATCTGGGTCAAGTTCAACCTCTTCCTCCAGACACCGGGTAAACCAAAGGCTTTAACTGCACACCTTACAACAGCTAAGGCAAGAAAAATAAGTGATAGCCTTATATTCCTTGAGGACAGGGTTAGTCTTCAAGTTTTTGGTCTCCACTGTTCATGCTTGTGTCTACCTGCTCTCTTATTTATCTTTTACCCTCTGTTCCACAGCTTTGCAGTCTTTTACCAAGTTACCTCATCTCTATACCTAACTGGTCCAAATTCCTATTTAAAACAAGCATTCTCATGCATACATGACAATTACTTAAACCAACAGCTTTTCCCTTATCCTACTAAAACTTTATTTTCTCTTGCATGATGACAAGTTCCAAAAGGGCAGCTATGTCAGTCTAGTTCAGCAAAACAAACAAGAAGTCCTGTGGCACTTTTAAAGACTAACAAATTTATTTATTGCATGAGCTTTTGTAGGAGAAAATTCCACTTCAAACCAGGAGCATCACTGGCCCCAAAAATCTCTTGGGCCCAGCCTGGGCTCAGCCTCTCCTCCCAGCCAGCCCTGGCCTCTGCAGTGCTGGCCCTGCCCCACCTTGGCCCCGGGCCCAGTTTGGGCCTGCAGCCCTGGCTGGGGTCAGGGCTGGATCTAGCTGCTGCTGCCGCAGAGGTGGTAGCCCAGTCAGACCAGTCAGATCCAGCCCCAAACCTGGCCAGAGATGTGGGGCTGGGCAGCCGCAGTGGCCCAGCTGCACAGCTCTGACTGGGGTTGTGGTACTGGCACTGGGAGTGAGGGCTCCTGTGCCCTGCACCGGTGACACCTGTTTCAGATGCTTGAAGATGGGAACTCACAGAAAGGGAGCGTAACCCACACAGGGGAGTGCAACTCATAGGATCAGGTCGGACTGGCACAGCAAATCAAAGCAGTTTTTATGATTCAAACCGTGGAGTACAGCAAATAGCAGGGAGGTGGGGGTGGGTGGGAAGAAAAGCAAAATTACCTTTTGTAATGCAAAAAGAACTCACAGTCTTTATTCAGCCTGGAGTTCGCTGTGTCAAATCTGCATATGAATTTCAATTCTGCAGTTTCTCTTCGAAGCTTTGATTTGTTATCCATGCGCCTGAGTGCAGCTATTAACAGATCAGAGGTGGAGTGATCAGGAAGGTTGAAGTGTTCCCCTATAGGTTTCTGAATGTGATTATTTCTGATGTCAGATTTGCATCCATTTATTCTGTTGCGCAAAGACTGTCTCCAGTATATAAGAAAAAGGGGCATTTCTGGCACACGATGGCATAAAAATCACATTGAGAGATGCCAATTGCTGTACTCCACTGTTTTGCTCCCATTCTGAGTTCCTCATCTTTAAGTGTCTGAAGTGGGATTTTCAACCACAAAAGCTCATGCAATAAATAAAATTTGTTAGTCTTTAAAAGTGCCACCAGACTCCTTGTTTGTTTTACTTTTCTCTCTCTACTTCTGCCATTCTGGCCAATTACATCTAGGATTTTTATCTCTCTAGGAGCAGTTGAAAGTCGTCTTACTAGTTGGCTTTTGTGGCCTTGGGTTTTTACTTGTTAGCTTGTCCTGGTGGGGTAGGGCAGGGTTGGGAGGGCCCATACCTGGCCAGAGCTGACCATTTCCTCCTGAGACTCTACTTCCCCTGCTATTTGCACAGATTGTGGGTTGACGGACAGACACACAGAAATCCTGTTTCATGGCTAAATAAACCTGGAGCTATTTCAGCTAACTTCTGAAATGCTGTGCCAGCAGAGGCCCGTCAGGAGAAACAGTGCTCTACACTCAGTCCAGTTCCAGCCCCTGCCCTCCCCCGGGTCTGCCCCCGCCTGGCTTTATAGGTAGAGCTGCTCTCCTTGCTCCCCAGCTCAGTTCTGATGTTTCCCTCAGAAGGGCAGGCTCTCTCCGAATCCCGGAATCACGTTTCACATGGCCTTGAAGCTCATCCCCTTGCTGACCTATTACCTGCCCCCTTCCCCCCACTACTCCTGGCTAAGGGAACCCCCTGGGATCCTGAGTCATTTGGGGGCTGGCTCTGGCTGGAAGCTCCCAGGAGTGACTTTGCCTTCCTGTTTTTCAGCTGTATCCCTCAACTCAGGGAAAGGCTTTTTCTTCTCTTCCACTGCAGTCAAGTCCATCAATGGCAAATTCATCTCAACAAAAAGGTAAGATGGGGCCATGGCTTCCATTCAAGGTCAGCCCTTAGCCACTGAGTCTGTAACTGCTGCTGGACCTTACAATGTGTGTTATTTACACTGTGACTGACAACACACACAGGCCTGGCTTGGGGCCACATTGCACTAGGCACCACTTGGACCTGAAATGAACAGACATACCCACCCCAGAGAGGGCATGATGTGAGCACAGGAAGATAGATAGGAAAGAGGAGCAATAATAGTGTTGTAACTAAGTTTTGTGTAACAAGCTGCAGTCTAGGTACCCAGTGTTACCTAGGGAGGGGTGGAATCGCCATCCTTTATGGTTTTTAAGGCCTGGCTTGACAAGACCCTGGCGGGGATGGTGTAGTTGTGTTCATTCTGTGCTGAGCAGGGGTTGGACTAGAGATCTTCCAAGTTCCTTTCCAACCCTCATCTTTTAAGAAATTCTAAGCAGGAGCTCACCAGCTGTCTAGCCACAAGCATTTTGTAAGCATCACAGAGTAGGTGAGTTTTAAGGTGGGATTTTCAGAAGTGCAATGCAGTCACCTCATGGATTGTCCTAGGACACTGTCATGCATAAATGGGAAGAATGAGAGGAGACATGGAGATGCTTATGGGACAACTGGATTAGTTAGTAGGTGAGGTGAGAATCAATGCGTCACTAACATTCAAGAGCTGCCAGGTGCCGTAGGGCTAAGCCAGGAAAGGCCTCCAAGGCCAGATCAAGAAACTTGAAATCAATGTGGCAGAAAATGAATCCATCTGCCAGCTTCTCAGAGAGGAGGAAGAGGTGGTGGTCAGTGTGATAGGCCAGGCAATCACAAGTAGTTTGTGTTGGGGGGCAGGGGAGAATGTAGAACGGGGGGTCCAGTGGTTGCAAAGAGCGAGGAGGATGAATGTTGGAAAAAATAATCCCAACTGTGTATCAGAGGATGGGGTCTACATTAGGTGCTACCACTCTGGAAAGATCTTGGGTCCTTGTGGATAAATTTCTGAAAACATCCACTCAGTGTGCAGCAATGGTCAAAAAAAGCTAACAGGACATTGGGAGTCATTAGGAAAGGAATAGATCAGACAGAAAAGATCATGTTGCCTCCATGGTACAACCCCATCTTGAATACTGCATGTATATTTGGTCACCCCATATTGAAAATATATCAGAACTGGAAACAGTACAGAAGTGAACAATAAAAATTGTTAGGGATATTGAATCATTTGCATAAGAGGAGAGATGAATGAGACTGGGACTTTTCAGTTTGAAAAAAGATGACAAAAGGGGGCGGTATAATAGAGGTCTATCTACACAGTCATGACTGATGTCAAGAAAATCCTTCTCCTAACACAAAAACTAGGGGTCACCCAATGACATTAACAGACAGTGGGTTCAAAACAAACAAAAGGAAGTAGTTCTGCACCCAACATACAGTCAACTTTTGGAACTTTTTTCCAGAGGCTGTTGAGAAGACCAAGACTATAAAAGGGTTAAGAGAGGGGAAAAAAACCCCCCACTGTATAAGCTCATGGAAGATATGTTCATCAATGGCTATTAGCCAGGATGGGCAGGGATGCAAAATCATGCTCTGAAGTAACCCTAGGCTCTGTTTGCCAGAACCTGGGAAATGGGTGGGAGAGGATGGAGCACTTGATGGTTGCTTGTTCTCTTCATTCCCTCTGAAGCACCTGGATTGGTCACTGTCAGAGGACAGGATGCTGCGCTAGATGGGCCATTGGTGTGTCCCAATCTGACTGTTCTTATACTTGAAGGGAACAGGAAGATGATCTCAATAGCAGCATTTTGAGTGGACTTAAATGGGGGCAAGATCAGGTCTCCTGTGGCAAGAATCCTCTTCACAGTAAGGCATTAGGACTGTATTGAATTGACCCACATGAGCTGACTTGCTTTGTAAACGTAACATCTGCCAATTGTGGGGTGTGTGGAGCGTAGGAAATATGTTTCCTAATGCATGTGTCCCTCCTTTGGCTGAGCACCTTTACTATGTTTTCCAGGCCCGTGGTGAGTGGGCAGGAGTGGGCGGCCATTGATGGACACAAGGAGCTGAAATATGTCCATGTTAATGGTGAGGAGAAAAGGCAAGACTTCCAAAAGTGAGGGGTGATTTTGGGATCCTCAATTGATGGGTTCCAGGAATCACTTCCGGGAATGCTGATGAGGGTCATGTCTTACAGGTGTGGCTCTTGAGAAGCCACCCAGAGCAGCAGTGGGGAATAAATCTCACGCTGGGCCCAGCGAGCCTCGACCTGGGACTCTCACGGCTCATCCGAGGCAAAAGAAGCCACAGGCCAGGCACAAGTCTGCTTCTGACTGTCAGTTGCAGGTTGAGGGGAGCCAGCTACAGGCCTGGAAAAGTGCACGGCCAACCAAGGAGAGCAGGCGTCAGGCACAGGAGGGGAGCAGTGTACTGCCGGCCAGCGAGTGTGTGCCACAGACCCCGCACGAGTCACATCGGTGGGCTAAGTGGCATGCTGGAAGAAATGAGCTGCGTGCTGGGAGGCAAGAGCTGCACACCAGACCCACGGTATCATCCAGGCATGCTGAACACAAAGGGCTGCCAGTGGGGAGGAGCGAGTCGCACGCCAGATGCCACAAAGCAGAGTTCAGCCAGCTAGAGTTGGCTGCTGGGGGCGAGAAGCTGGCACCTGGCTGCCATGAACTGCCTGCTGACTGGAATAGTCTCCCACAAAGTGGGAGACGACTGCTCCTGGATGGGATGAGCTGGCAGCCAGACATGAGTCAAGTGCCAGCTGGCACGAAGAATTGGGCACCGGAGCAGTATTTCAGCACAGTGTGCCTAGCACGCATGATGATTCTGGAGGGCGAGAGTCAGCTGCCAAGTGCTACACGGACATTCCCAGGAGGAGCTAATTGTCTGCTAGGGGGAAAGAGACAGCTCCTGGGTGGAACCGCACACTTGCCTAGGAGGCCAAGCCAAGCCCCAAGCAGGGCAGGCCACCTCCAGGGCAGTCCAGCTCCACTCTTGGGCAAAAGGTGCTGGCTCCAGGGTGGAACGGGGCAGCTGAGAGATGGAATGAATAAGTGGCCCGGTGGAGCAAGCCAGCTCTTGGGAGGAGCCGTCAGCCAGCTCCAGGGTGGGAGGAGTCAACTGCCCTGCAGAAATAGCTGGCTCCCAGATATAAGCAGCCAGCCCAAGGGCAGAACAAACAGACTCCCAGACAGAAGCAGTTTTGATGTTTCAACCTCAGATTACAGCTGTTCCCGTAACTAGTTTCTTGCCAGAGAAGGGAGAAGGCCGTGAGCGCTAGGATCCCTGGGAAGGAGGTTTCCAGAGCGTGCTGGCCCCTGGGCAAGCCGCTGTTCAATAAAGGACAGGCCCAGGTTCTCAGCTGGTCTGTATCATCCCCTGTGGAATAAGGCAGAGAGGAGCTGCTTCGGTCCCCCGGAGCAGAGCTCCCAGCGCTTGTCTGCCTCCCCGAGGCCCAGGACATTGGGTCCTAGGGTGCTTATGCCCCTCACAGTGCTGCTGATGCTGCTCTTACTGTCACACAGCTCAGCCACATGTCATCCCGCATCTGGTGCGGACACTATAGACAGGAGGAGACGGTTCTGTGGACACTCAGACAAATGCGACAGGTGCCGTAGGAGGCCCTAAAGAGCTGTTGGCTCCCCCAGGGGCCTTCAGTTTACAGCCCCCAACTGCTGCAGCTTGGGGCTCTTGGTTCATCTTTCTTACAGGGTGTGCCCAGGGCATGGGAATGCCAGGGAATGGTGGAGTGGGGGTATAAACGAGGCAGCATGGAAGAAGGGGAGATTATTTTGGGACACTTATCACTAAGTGAGGACTAGCGTCAGGCTGCTCAGCCCTGAAGCTCTGCATAGAGTGTGGGAACACCTTACCTGCTCCCCACACCTAGACATGATGCCTTTAAATAGCCACAAGCAGGTAGCATCTGGCCTCTTGACCTGGCAGGCTTTGGGGAGAAGAAGGCAAATATCCTATGCCTAAGGCAGCTATGACCTGAATGCTGAGCGCTGGTGGGTGTAAGCACTAGCGTGGTGACAGTCTTAGGTGCTCTGCCAGAAACAGTGGATGTGAGGGGCACTGGACGTGGGAAAGGGGTCAGTTCCTTTCTTGTCCTGGGTTTTCCACTCTCATCCCAGGTCCATACATGGTCTTGACTCCAAGGAGGGCCAGAAGTAGTTTAATCCTGAAATGACTGTTGGAGTTTTCTGTGGCTCAGACGGATGTGTTCGTGTTCTTTGTACAAGGAAGAAGCCAAGAGGCACGTCAACATTCGGAAGAGAGGCAGAACAGTCAAGGTGAGTAGTGATGGAGGCTGTGGTGGGGATTAGTTGGGGGAGGAGACACTAAATGGGGGAGAGGGACACAGAGGCGATGTGCGGGCAATGACATGACAGGCAGATCTGAGGTGAGGGAGAAGGAAAGCTGCAGGCCCAGGGTGACACAAAAGTGATGGATACTGGAAACCAATGAATTGTCTGAGCTGTGGACAGGATGGGAATTGCATCTAATTGTGGTCCTGCCCAAAATGAGCATTTCTATCAGCAAGACACACTGGGCATGTTTCTAGGGTGCTTCACAGCCATCAGCTGAGCACCACCAAGTGTTAGAATTCAGCTGAAGAACAACAAGCCGTAGCTATGTTCAACCGCTCGGTGTAGACAGGAATGGCCACTAAGGAGGTCAGGTGGCATCCCAGGTTTTGGCTGATCGGTACAGCTGAATGTAGTCTCTGCAAGTGTTAGCAACAGGTAGAGCAGAGATAAGAGGGAGAGAACTGCATTTTGGGGTGCACCCCACAGAGGCACTCACCACCTCAGTGCCAACACACCCACCTCCTCCCTGCTTCTGCTGCCCTGTATAGGGTGTTGGACACATGAGATGGCTCAGCCCTCCGGCTAAGTCACGCAGTTGATAGATGAGTGGATGAACCTGCAGTTTCCCAGAATGAAGACCTGGCAAACAGGAGTCTGGGGAAAGGGAACCCAAGGTTTGCTCTTAGCTATCATGGTGCCGCAGGGCATGGCTAGCTGACATTTTGCATTGAGGGCACAGAAAAAGAGCCATGCTGAATGGTCTCCATTAGCAGAAAAGAGAGGCAGCTAAATATGTGAAGTGAAACTGGGTCTGTGCTATGGCCTGAACAAAGTGCAGACTGGGATGGCAGGGGTGGAGTTTTATAAGAGGCAGGGGAGGCATTGCACCACCACTGAGGCTGGAGCAGACCCTGGCCTCAGTGGGGAGGCAATGAGCAGCCACTGCTGGTGGCAGGATCTGGCCCTGGTCAGAGGTCACAGGGTCACCACCAGCGGTGAGATCTGGCCCCATCCAGAGACCAGGAGTCACCAGCAGCAGCAGGATCTGGCCCTGGCTGGGGATCTGGGCTGCTGGCAGCAGCAGGATCTGGCCCTGGCCCCAGCAGCAGGAGTCAGATTGGGCTGGCAGTGAAGGGCCATGGCTGAGGTTGCTGGATCTTTGGAGCTGCCTTACCCAGAGCAAGCTCCAAAATCCACCCATGGGGGGAGGTGACTGCAAAGAGGAGAGAGAGCTGCTTTCTTAGCTGCTTGCAAAGGAAGGGAAGGAGAGGTGTGGGGGAGGCCATAAGGAGGCTGGAGTGGCCAATTTGAAAGGGTTGGTGGAGGAAGAAGGGATGACAGGGGTGCTACAGACCCCTAGGGAAGGGAGGTAATAAGGGTCAAACTGGAGGAGTGGACAGCAGCTGTCCTCTTCCAAGCTCTGCCCTCATTAGTCACTGAAAAGAGACCAAACTGGGAGCTGGAGAGAGGTGCTGCTATGTTATACCGACACTTCCTGGCTCAGGCCAGGACTAGGGAGCCAGGCTGGAAGGATGGGATGGAGAAGTTAAGAGAGGAGTCTGGAATGAATGGCGTCAGTAAGGTGTAGGGTGAAAAATGGAGGAACAGAAGGTGAATGTCACAATGGAAAGGAGTGACAGACAGGTGATGGGAGATTGTCAAGGAGTTCTGAAGGGGAAGGGGAGATCTTTGGAGGACAGGTCAGCGCAGAGATGCAGTGAGGAGGACGGACAGCCTCCACATGCCAGACCTATGTAGCCCTGGTTGCCCGTCGCTGACAGCAGCCAATAGCATCTTCTCTGGTGACCCCCAGTGGCCAACTGGGGTATAAGATGCTGTGACTCGTCCACAGAAGCATAGGATACTGGGGCTGGAAGGGACCTCATGAGGTCATCTAGTCCAACCCCCTGCTAAAAACAGGGCCATGCTCACTAAATCATCCCAGCCAGGGTTTTGCCCAACTGGGTCTTAAGAGTTTTCAAAGATGGAGATTCCACCACTTCCCTAGGTAGCCCATTTCAATGCTTTACCACCCGCCTAGTAGGAAAGTTTTTCCTAACATCCAACCTCGACCGCCCCAGCTGCAGCTTGAAACCATTGCTTCCTGTTCTGTCCTCTGTTACCACTGAGAATAGCCTAGCTCCCTCCTCTTTGGAGCACCCCTTCAAGTAATTGAAGGTAGCTATCAAATCCCCCCTCAGTCTTCTCTTCTGCAGACTAAATAACCCAAGTTCCTTCTGTCTCTCCTCCTAAGTTATGTGCCCCAGCTCCCTAATCATTTTTGTTGTCCTCCACTGCTCTTTCTAATTTGTCCACATACTTTCTGTAGTAGGGAGCCCAAAACTGGACACAGTATTCCAGATGTGGCCTCACCAGTACTGAAGAGAGGACAATAATCAGATATACTGGCAACGCTCCTACTGATGTAGCCCAATATGCCATTAGCCTTTTTGGCAATAAGGGTACGTTGTTGACTCATACCCAGCTTCCCATCCACCATGACCTCCAGGTCCTTTTCTACAGTGCTGCTACTTAGCCCATTGGTCTCCAGCCTGTACCAATACATGGGATTTTTCCATCCTAAGTGCAGGATTTTGCACTTGTCCTTGTTGACTCTCATGAGATTTCATTTTGCCCAATTCTCCAATTTGTCTAGGTCTCCCTGACTTCTATCCCTACCTTCCAGCATATCTACCATTCCCCCAGCTTGGTGTCATCTGCAAACTTACTGAGCATGCAGTCTATCCCATCATCCAGATCATTAATGAAGTTCTTGAACAAAATTGGTCCCAGGACCACCAACCTGTGGCACTCTGCTTGTTATTGCTTGCTAACTAGACATTGAGCCATTGATCCCTATCCACCAAGCCCAATGAGCTAGGCAGTTTTCTACCCATCTTATGGTCCATTCATTGAAACCATGACTTTCTTAATTTGCTGTAAGCAGTTGCAGCACTTGACCTACCTGGAGGGCACCTCCTGATGGTGTTTCTGGGGAATTATGCTCAAGTGGTCCCCTTGAGGTGGTCTATGCTCCACCTCTTGACATGCCAACTCCTGTCCTGAGTCCAGTTCTGGGACCTTAGCCCACCAGCTAAGCCCACTAGTCCAACCCTTCCAGGGTACCAGGCACTAAAACAGTCTATGGCCCAGCTCAACCTTGTCCTGGCCACCAAAGCAGTCAATAGCCAGTGAGCCTGTGCCACTCCTGGCATGCTGAGGGAGCAGCGAGGGGCACTGGACCCTAGGTACAGTCACTGAGGCCTCCGCCCCCCTCCAGTCTCTCCACACTCTGTAACAGTGGCTGGGATGGCAGAAGGAACTCAGCTGGAGCTATAGGCCAGTCCCTGTGAGATCATACAGCCTCCATCTCTCAGTCTGCACCACAGTCAGGGCTGAACAGGATCTCTTCTTCACTCATCTGTGGAAGGAAGCATCCTAGACAGAACCTAGGACAGGATGATCAAAGTAGCCCGTACATAGACTCCTCCAGTCCACAAAATCCATATGGTACTTCCTAGCATGTATTCACAGATGTTCAGGTCAGAAGGGACCATCAAACTGTCCAGTCTGACTCACTGCATAATGGAGGTCGGAGGTTCTCTCCCAGTAATTTCTGTATCAAGCCCATAACTTCTTGTTGAATCACAGCAGATCTTTTTAAAAGATGGCCAGTCTTCATTTAAAGACTTCAGGGAATCTGCCATGTCCCCAAGTAAATTATTCTAAAGCTTAATAACCCTCAGAATTAAACATGGTCCCTTTACTACTAGACTGACATTGTTACCCCACTGGAAATGGTCCCTTTCCAGTTTACATTGTTCTTGTTCAGGCTCTGACCACAGAATTTTTTTTTCTTTTTTGTCATGCCCAGCCTCCCTCATTCACACCCTCTAAAGTCCACACAGCTTTAGATAAAACAGCCACTAGTTTATTTATCAGGATACAGTTTTAAGTGAGAATGTAGCAAATCAATTCACAATCATTTAATAAATGTCAGTCAGTGGTTGCCACTAGATTTAAAAGCCAATTACTGTAAGAAGTCTCTTTCCCAGGTAGCTTATTTACAGACCACAATCAAGTCACCTTTGAACTGTCTCCTGTGCAGAGCCAGTAAGTTTCATGAGTTCTCTCAATAAAAGGCATGCTTCTCAGGCACAGATCATTCCTGTAGCTCCTTTCCAAACCCTTTTTCATTTGTCACCATTCCTTGTGAAGAGCTGACACCAGAATCAAAGACAGTATCCAGTAATGGTCTCACTAATGCTGTAGATAGACTTAATACCCATCTCCCTGCTCTTTCTGGTTAAACAGCCAAGGATCATAGAATCATAGGGTTGGAAGGGACCTCATGAGCTCATCTAGTCCAACCCTCTGCTAAAAGCAGGACCACTCCCACTAAATCATCCCAGCCAGGGTTTTGTCTAACCGAGCTTTAAATATCTCCAAAGATGGAGATTCTACCCCCTCCCTAGGTAACTCATTCCAATGCTACACCAGCCTCCAAGTGAGAAAGTTTTTCCTGATATCCAACCTCTACTGCCCCAGCTGCAGCTTGAAACCATTGCTCCTCGTTCTGTCCTGTTACCACTGAGAACAGCCTAGCTCCCTCTTCTTTGGAGCATGCCTTCAAGTAGTTGAAGGTTACTATCAAATCCCCCGTCAATCTTTTCTGCAGAGTAAATAAGCCTAGTTCCTTCAGTCTCTCCTCATCAGTCACATATGCCTTCAGCTTCTTAGCTACAGGCTTGCACTGGCCCTCATGTTCTGTAGCTTGTCTACCATGACCTCTAAACCCTTGTCCATCTGACCTGCGTTCAGTGTTCCTAGAGGTGCGAACTTGCATTTGGCTGCATTGAAGTGCACTTCGTTCAAATGAATCTACTTTACTACATGCTCCAGATCAGTCTGCTTACTTGAGCTGTGCCCATTCACCACTCCTCCATTTTCTGTGATATCTGCAAAGTTTGCTAGCAGTGTGACAGGCTTGGGTGGGTCTCAGTCCTTTGTTCAGTGCAGCAGAATAGTTCCAGAGGAGGGTGTTGGTTGCAGACAGACTGAAGACGAAATGGAACTGGGGCTCCAGCCTTTTATCACCTTTTGGCCCTCCCCATGCTCTCAGGGTCCTTGCCAAATCAAAATGGAGTTGAGTCACATGGTCAGCTTGGGTGACTGGCCGAACAGGTTTCCTCCTAGGCCCACTTCGACTGGGAGTTCCCTTGATGGGCCATCAGGAGGACAATGTTTTTGCAGATACCCAGTCTGGGAATGCCTTAAAATCAAATAACTTGGAACACACATAAAACCAACCAGATTTCTAATTTCTAATATAGGTATGATACCTACATATAAACCATTTAATCACTCTTAGCAGATTACAGCCTTTCTACTGATACCAAGCATGGGATATCACATTTGGATTATTACAAACATGAAATATTAATATGAAAAATAATCATAACCAGTCAGGTCGGGGGGGGGGGGGGGCTGGTGATGGCATTCTGCCTGTCTCTTCACACACCATGTGGCTGCTGGGTGGGACAGGTGAGGCCTGATGGTCAGGAAGTCTAAAGTAAACAGGTCCTCAGGGTCACACAGTTGTTACCATGCTGAACGTGTGGTCAGGGCACTGGCAGGGGCACAGGTATCCTGGGGTCTTTGTCCCTGCCTGAGCCTGGACAAATCACTCTGCCCATCGGTAACGTGGGCAGAGATCTTGCCCTGCCTGCCAGGGCTGCAAGGACAGTCAGTCAGCCAGAGCTGCTGCTGTTAGAAGATCAAATTGTACCAGAAGACAGCATTTGTTCCAGAATAGGAGCTTTCCTGCACACAGCTATTCCAAAACTGCTGTTCTGCTTTAAATTGACTGTCTCCCTGAGTGTGAATTGCAGCTCAGGGCTCACCACCAGGCCCCAAGTAATGGACAATGTACCCACCCTCCACAGGTCAACCGTTAATTGTCATCACTCTCTATTGCAGCCAGAATTTATCGATTCAGTTCTGCTGCTGTCTGCAGAAAGAGCAGAGCTCTTCTCCTGGTATAGGTATCTACCGACTACCATAGGGCCCTTAACTTTTTCTATAGACTGAGTTTCTTTAGTCTATCCCTGAAAAACAGGTTCCCCAAACAGATTGTTCCTGTGGCTCTTTTCTAAACCTTTTCGAGAAACCGCTTTAAGTGTTCGCACTGGGACCATGAAGCTCAGATGCTGCATGAGTGGGGCCATATAAATTCCTTGGCAGACAGTCTAGGGAAGCGGTTCTGAACCACTCTGTCAGGACATGTCACTGTATTGCAAAGAGCTGGGGAGATGGGTAGACTTGGCCTGGGGCAAGTCGGCTGGTGAGTCCCATAGGCTGGTTGAGAGCCACTGTTCTGCTGCCACACACAACCAGTTTCCAGGAGGGGCAGGGATGCCAAGAAATTGGGAGATGAGGAGAAGGAAGTGATCACAGCCCTCCATAGCGATACATGGCCTCCCTAATTCCCCTCCCTCCACCACCTTCAATACCCCAGGGACCACTCTCCAACCTATCAATGGGCTGAGACTGGCGTTTGCAGCCTCATAAATGCAGAGCCCTGACATCACAATCAGCCTGAGCTTTCCATTGGCTGCAGCAGCTGCTAATCAGCCATGGAGGAATGTGAGGGGCTGCTGATGGGCTCCTGCCCACCCTCCTTTCCCCAGGCGGGCAGCAGGTGCTGCAGCCAGGTGTGAAGTGGAAGAGGAGGGCGTCGCAGGCTGAGATCATGGTGCAGCTGCGGCCGTCTCTCCCGCAGGAATAAGGTAGGGCTGGCCTGGGGCTGGGGCAGAAACATGATGGAGAGACCCTTACTCAGGGCCAGCAGAAAGATGCTCATGGTCATGTTCCAGCTGTGTCTATCCCTGGGGTGCGCTGTGCAGGAAATACAATGCAGCATTGAAAGACTAAGATGAAAGCCTTATTTACAACTGTTCTACTTGCCTGTAGCCGGAGAGAGTTTTAGGGAAGATCCCTGTGTTTGGCAGCCTTTTATGATATCACTAACACTGTTCCTCCTAGTGGAGCTGAGCACAAGCTGGGGCAGCCTGTTCTGGTAAAATTCTGTTTTGTTGCCTAAGACAAGAGATAAAAGAGAAGGAAAGGAAGAGTGACATGGACAATGCAGCTTCTCTGTCTGGTCTTGATGGCCACATGCAGCCTTGCTGGAAAGCCACGGGCATGGTGCTCGCTTGTGTCAGCTGCTCCAAGACCTGACAGACTCATGGTATTGAGCTATTAGGGCATTGCTTTTAGCTGCTTCTTTTGGTCTCAGGCTCATGGCAGTGGTGCAGAACATGCAGCCCTGGCCAGCTAAGCTAGACTCTTACAAGACAAGGAAAATGGAGAGGATGTGAGGAAAAATAAATGGGGAGAGGAAAAGGACACACAATGGGGGTGGGTGGAAGCCTCTGACAGTCTCATTCCCTAGGCGGTGTCTGGAATTCAGCCGGAGCTGGCGGATGTCATTGGGTCCCTCTCTCTGGCTTGGTTTGGTCAAGCATCCCTCAAGCCCAGGATGATGAAGTCCAGCCTTGAATCATCTCTGGAGACCTTTTGGTTTAGCCTGGTTCACGGTCTCCCTTTCACTCCTTGTCTCAAGGTTTATTTGAGGTTACCATGATGTTCTGCATTACCTGGACAGTGGAGGGCACAAGCAGGGTAAATTTGTAAGCCCCATCCTCACAACAGGGCAACCCTGCACAGACAGCACCCAGAACTCTGAGCCCAATGCTCCAGCTCCATCACAGCTCTTCGCTCCGCTTCGCTGGGGGCGGGCCAGGCCTGCGGGCTCTGTGGGGAGCACTGCCGCCCAGCAAGGCCTGTAGGGAGAGGAAGGGGCTGAGCCAATGGAGCAGCTTGCATTTTCAGTATGCAGCTCTCTGGGATACACCACGGTGGAGAACTTCTGTGTGGGAAGAGTTGGCATCTCAGTCCACCTGCCTCTAGCTTCCTCCAGACTGTGCAATGAGTTGCCCTCCAGCTAGGTCATCCCCGGTGTCTGGTGTTGTCTGCCCTGCAGCTGGGAGAGGGCTTCACAGCCCACGGAGACAGGCACAAGAGCTTGGCTGACACTAGCCGCCTAAAACATTAGCGTAGCTGGTAGTGCAGGCTGCCACTCAAGCTCACTGCCTGAGGACATCCCCAGGCCAGGGTATCTGAGCATGCCAGCCCCAGGAGCAGTCACACCGCTGTTTGCAGCACGCTTGCTTCAGCTGGAAAGCACAGGTGCAGAGGCTGTGTGAGCCCAACCTCTGAGCTCTGCCACTGGGATAAAAACAGCCCACCTCATAGGGATGAGAACTTCTACCTTCCCCAGCCCCAGTCCTCCAAGCCCTCTTCTCCCAGCTCCACAGACACCCTCACTCAGCCCTGCCTCTCTGCCTGGCTGCCCACAGCCTAGCATCTCCCAAACCCCAACCCTCTGGGCTTCTCTTGCTTTAGGGGTCTCTTCCCTGCAGACAATCCCAGGGTGCACCCCCCCCCAAACACCCCTATGGCTCCTGTCCCCACGGGGCATCTGGCACTCCACACTGGAGTCCACTGGCCTTCCCTTACAGCAGGGGTGGCCAAACTTACTGACCCACCAAAACCCACTGCCCAGCAGCGTTGTTGCCCTGGTAAAAGATCAGGGGCCCGGACCTGAGCCATGGCCCCTGGCCTCCGGCCCTGCCCCCTGGTCCCAATCCAGAGTCAGGGCCCCGGGCTCCTGCCACTGCCAGTGTGGCCCCCAATCCCTAGTTGGGGCTGGGGCTGGGCAAGGCAGTGGCTGCCATGGGTGGCCCAGGCTGGGAGAAGCAGGCACCACCGTGGCTGGCCTGGCCCTGGACACCCATCTGGGGACAGGGCTGGGAGAGGCAGGGGGCACATGAGTAATTTGGGGCTCTGGAGCTGGGACTCGGGGCACATGCCCCCTGTGCCAGCACCAGCGACGCCCCTGCCACTGCCCCACTGGGCAGAATCATTTTGCCTCCTACCCTGCCACAGGGCAGCAATTCCAAACTCCAGTTTGGTAGGTGGGCTATGGGGGGTGCCCCCCAAGCCACACCTTAACTCTAAGCAAACCACATAGGACTCCCCTGTCACCCTCTGTTTGGCTGCCCCTCCCTTATAGGAACCTTCAGGCTGGTTGTCCTTAGCTGGATCTAACACTTAATTAAGGGCTAATAGGACTTTCCCTTTAACTCTCTCACTGTCACGATGGGTGGGGTTTATACACCCCCTGGCAGTGCCTGGGACGCCGGTTTTCTCTAACCTAACATAGTAACAGTGCTGAGGAAAGGGGGCAAAGCAGGGGGTGGCACATTGGAGAGAGATGCCACTCAGGGGCTGCACCACGTGGCAGGGAGGTGAGTCAGATGTGGCTTTCTGAACAATGGCTGAGCTGAGATCAAACCAAAACCTGTGTGAGCTGGACAGTTGGACAAGGATTTGGGACAGACAGACCCTGTTGGGATGGTGTGGGGAAGAGCTGATGGAGGGATTGGCCACGGTTGTCTGCTGAGAGGAAGGCACGAGACTGAGTGAGTTGGGTGCCTCTCTCCAGAACCTGCAGAGTGGCTGCTCTCCATCTCCTCCATGCTGTTCATCGTCTTCCTCCCCAGAATCCCTGCTGGCCTCAGCACAAGATCCACGCTTGCCATGGTGGAGTACTACGAAGCACTGGGCATTCCTCGCAGCGCCTCCTCAGATGACGTAAAAAAGGCGTAAGTCCCACTTCCTCAGAACAGCCGCAGCCCCATCCCCACGGATCCCGACTGCGCTGTTCCTCTCTGGGTTTGCCAGCAGGGTCTGCAGGGTCTCCAGGCACAGGATAGTTAGTGTTGCCCATGACCCACCCCAAGGCTGAAGGCACAGGACTCCCCCCGTCCTGTAAGAGGATGTGAACAAATACTCTTGGCCGCAGGGATCATGCTGCCCTTGGGAAAGGGGCAGTTCTCGGACCAGTGCCAGGCAGGGCTCAATCTATGGTACAATGGGCCTTGGAATCTAGGAATCGATGCTAAGGTGGCTGCGGGGCCAGGATGGCTGGGTAACGGGAGAGGGGCTGTCTGCCAGGAGCCTGTCTGTGGTGTGAGCCGGGACACGTAGGGGACTGGCTGGGAGCTTGCTCGCCTGTCCTGCCAAGTGCTGAGCACAGGTGTCCCACCGGGCCGCCCTTTCCACACCCCACTGTGACAGAGACAGGGAAGGAGATGGGAGCGCAAAGGCGACCAGACACCAAAACAAACAGCGTTCCCGTGTCAGCCCTGCCATGGAAGCTGCCTGGCTGTGACAAAGTCACTGTCATTCTTTAAGGCAGAACTTTTCAAACTGGAGGCTGCCCCCACCCAGGTGGAAGGGAATGGATTTGGGGGGTGTCAAATGCTGTGGGGAAAAAGCCTCACTGCGCACATTTTCCCAACAGCAGCAAATAGGGGTCTGCTTACAGAGCAGAGACCTGCATAAAGAGAAAATCTGGCAGCTGGGCTCATCCAGTTGGATTCTCCAGGCCACCCTCTCTTCTCTGCTGCTGCTGGAGGGCTGCCTTCGGGGCTGGGCGCCTGGCCAGCAGCTGCCGCTCTCTGGTTGCCCCGCTCTGACCATGGTGCAGAAGTAAAGGTGGCAATTCTGTGACCCTCCTCCCCCCCACAAGAGGCTTGCACCCAATTTGAGAAATGCAGTGTACACATTTAATTGTCAGCATCGACCACAGTCACCATCTTGCTTTTGCTGTTACTACGGTGGATTGTTGCCACGAAAAAAACCAGCTCAAGTGAAAAACAAAGAAACCAAAACTGATAGAAGTGAAGCTCCATGGCTGATAGGAGATACTGAGAAACAAGCCACACAAACAGTGAAGCATGGTACAGATAAGGCTGTGACACAGCATAAAGTCAAACAGAAGAAATATCAAGAGGAATACATATAATATGCTTTCACTTACTTAGTGATTGAAAATGTGTAGCCCCACAGTGTGTTTTGGGCTTGCGCAGGCTAGCTGAAAACCCCTAATACTGAAGAGGCATCTCCTCTGCACGCCAATCAGTCAGCAGAGTGTTTCCAGCAGAAAAAAACCAAGAACTTAAAGGGAAATGGGATGTTATGAACAAACAAACAAACAAACAACCCCAGCAAAAGCACTAATGGCTTCCTACCTAAACTGCTCAATGTAAACACCTTACACAGTGGGTGAAACGCTCATTCATCCTGCCAGCATGGCAATATTTTTCATTTTGCTTGGTGACAAATTTGCAATGTGCTTCAAGCCATTCCAACACTACCATGACCCAACACAATGATGTTGCCAATGGCATATAGGTTAAGTTTGTGATGCTGCCTGGATTTAGGGGACCATTTATGATCCCTTTTCATATCCATATTTCATAACTTCAGTGAGCCATAGGAAGTAGGCCATGTTTGGTACCAATAGAAAGGTTGTAACTTGCTAGGAATGATTATATTCATAGAATCATAGAAACTGGAAGGGACTATGAGAGACCATAGAGTCCAGTCTCCTGCACTCGTGGCAGGATCAATACCCTCTTAACCATCCCTGATAGGTGTTTGTCTAACCTGCTCTTAAACATTTCCAATGATGGAGATTCCTCAACCTGCCTAGGCAACTTATTCCAGTAACTAATTTCCCTGACAGTTAGGAACTTTTTCCTAATGTCCAACCTAAACCTTCCTTGCCATAATTTAAGCCCATTGCTTCTTGTCCTATCATTGGCAGTTAAGGAGAACAATTTTTCTTCCTTGTCCTCGTAACAACCTTTTAGGTAGTTGAAAACCATTATCATGTCCCTCTTGGTCTCCTCTTTTCTAGACTAAATGAACCCAGCTCTTTCAATCTTCCCTCATAAGTCAAGTGTTCTAGACCTCTAATCATTCATGTTGCTCTTCTCTGGATTTTCTCCAATCTGTCCACATCTTTCCTGAAATGAGGCACCTAGAACTGGACACAATACTGCAGCTGAGGCCTAATCAGGGCCGAGTAGAATGGAAGAATTACTTCTCATGTCTTACTTACAATACTCTTGTTAATACATCCCAGAATGGTGTTTGGGTTTTTTTGCAACAGCATTACACTGTTGACTTAAATTTCACTTGTGGTCCAGTGTGATGCCTAGATCCCTTTCCACAGTACTCCTTCCTAGACAGTCACCTCCTATTTTGTACATATGCAATGGATTGTTCTTTCCTAAGTGGAGTACTTTACATAAGTCTTTATTGAATTTCATTCTGTTTACCTCAGATCATTCTGTGACCTGGGCCTCCTGGGAAAACCTCCTGTTTGTGCAAAAATCAGGGCAAGCTGCAAAACCAAGGGCCAAACCCCCAAACCACTGATGGGTGGTACTTAAACCAGTCTCCCAGTCAGTAACAAAACATGATTCTGCTCCCCCACACTGGTCATCAGGAAGCAAAACAAAAGAGAAACAGCCTCCTTTATTGCACATCAGCTCCTCGGGTCCCCACCTAGCCAGTGGGTCTCTTAAAGAAATAGGTTCTCCTGAAGCCAAAGGGCCAGCCACATCACCTGGAACAATATAGCCTTGGATCTTACCCAAAATACTAGGCTGCCAGCCAATTGGGGGTTAAAGTATAATTTGGGGGGCCCTGGAACGCTTATGCGCCAGTGGCCTCCCCTCCTGTGCTGGAGGTCTCCCCCAGCCTCCAGCTCCTGCCACCCCCTTCCTCCAATACACCCCCACAAGTACAAGCCAGCCAGTGCCAAGTTCAATGATGGCAGCGCGGTTGGGTAGATGGGGGGTGGTACGCCCCAGGGTGGTGCTGTGGCTAGGGCTTGGGCAGCAGGTCCCAACTTGGGGGCAGGGCCAGAAGGGGAGGAGTTTGTGGCAGGGCTTGAGCCCCTAGTAACTCCCCTAGCCCCTGCCCCTTCCCCTGCCTGCTGGAACACAGCAAAACACTACTCCCTGGGCCCTCTTTTTTAGGGGCACAGCATTTGGACCCCTAAAAATAGAACATGGACCCGGAACGCAATGTTCCAGGGCCTGCTATTTTTCAAAGGTGGGCCCCGGAACTCAGCATTCTGTCTCCGTGTTCTATTTTTAGCCCCTAAAAATAGTGGGCCCCGGAAAGGCATTCCAGGGCATTCCAGAATGCTTTAACCCCTGCAGCCAATCCTTTAGAAAAATGAGAGCTAATAAAGGTTCAAAGTGAATCACATACATGCAAATAATTCAGAGTCCATAGAAGGCAAGCCCTTGAAGAATTTGTAGTTTGCAGTTGCAGCAGAATAGTTCCAGAGGAGGGTATTGGTTGCAGATTGGAGACTAAAGACAAAAGGGAACTGGGGCTGTTGCCTTTTATCACCTCTGTCCTTTCCCATGCTGTGCAGAGTTATGCAAATCAAAATGGAGTTGAGTCACATGGGAAAGTTTTAGTGGCTGAGCAGGTTTCTCCCTGGAACGTCCTTAATGGGCCATTAAGAGAAAAAATTTGTAGACATCCAGTCTGGGACTGCCCTGGAATCCAATAACTTGGAACACAAATAGAACAAACCTATTTCTATCTTTTAATACAGATATGACACCTACATTTAAACCATGTAGTCATTCCTAGCACATTATAACCTTTCTATTGGTACCAAACAAGACATATCACATGTGGATTATTGCAAATATGAAATATTAATATGAAAGATAATAATAAACAATCCCCTAAACCCAGACAGCATCACACATTCCACCATTTTGTCCAAATTATTTTGAATTGTAATCCTGTCCTCCAAAATACTTGCAACCCCTCCCAGCTTGGTATCGTTGGCAAACATTATAAGTATTCTCTCTATGCCATCAACTAAATCACTGATGAAAATATTGAACAAAACTGGACCCAGAACCGATCCCTGCGGTATCCCCCTCGTTATGCCCTTCCAACATGACTGTGAACCATTGCTAACTACTCTCTGGGAGTGGTTATCCAACCAATTTTTCACCCATCATATATTAGCTCCATCCCAGCTGTACTTCCCTAGTTTGTTAAAGATAAGGTGACCATACCAAAAGCCTTGTTTGGTACCAACAGAAAGGTTGTAACTTGCTAGGAATGATTATATTCATAGAATCATAGAAACTGGAAGGGACTATGAGAGGCCATAGAGTCCAGTCTCCTGCACTCGTGGCAGGATCAATACCCTCTTAACCATCCCTGATAGGTGTTTGTCTAACCTGCTCTTAAACATTTCCAAAGTCTGGATACACCACATCTACTGCTGCCCCTCCATCCGGAAGGCTTGTTACCACATCAGAGAAAGCTATCAGATTTGTTTTTCACAAATGCATGCTGACTGTCACTTAGCATCTTATTTTCTTCCAGATGCTTGCTAATGGAGTACTTAATTATTTGTTCCATTGTTTTTCCTGGTGCAGACTGGTCTATAATTAAGCTGACTGGTCTATAATTCCCTGGGTTGTCTTTATTTCCTTTTTTATGGATGGGCACTGTATTTGCTATTTTCCAGTCCTCTGGGACCTCTCCAGTCTTCCATGATTTTTCAGAGATAATAGCCAATGGCTCAGATACCTTCGAGTCAGCTCCTTGAGTATTCTAGGGTGCATATTTTCAGGGTCTGGTGACTTGAAGACATCTAACTCGTCTAAGTAATTTTTAACTTGTTCTTTCCCTATGTCAGGCATCCAGTCACCGCCAACCTTCTCGGTGAAGACTAAGATGTAGAAGGGGATCTCTCATGTAGAAGGGGATCTCCAGGGGGCTGTCTCACACAGTCAATCCAGGGGAATTGCTGTGCTCCAAAAAAGGCCCACCCCTGACACTAATTGAGAGCATGGTCCCAGGAAGCAACAGCTCACTCTGTGTACACTGGCATGGCTCTGTCTGAATCCAGGCCTTAGCACATTCAACAGTTAATGACAGTTGTGTGCTGGTTTTTGTTAACATAGATGGACTTGTTTAGTGGGCTGGGGCTCCTAAATTACTACAGACATGGGGGGGGGTGCAATTAAGAAAGCTTGAGATGCATTGCCTTAAAGGGGGTTTGTGCTCCCCCTGGCACTTCAGTGGAAAGCCAACAGCCACCATCAAAGTGGTAGCTCTTCCCGATAAACCCTGGACAGGAAACTATGGGCACCCAGAGTAGGGAGTTATAGCCAGGACTGCTCTTGGCTCTGTATGAAACTAGCACAGGTGATGTCCGTGGGTTGACCTGGACACAATGGCAGGCAGCCTAGGGGAGGGAGATGCTGCTAACATGTAATGCTTTCTCCAGAGAGAAACTTAGCTGTTTGGCAGGATGGAGCCCTGCTTCCCAGGGCTATGGCAGAGAGTGAAGCAGAACTTGGGGGTCAGAGGGCCATGCGAAAGGTAACCCCCCGTGACCTGCACAGTCAGTGTCCCTGCTTATTGCTGTCTTTCACCCTGAGTCCATGCAGGTACAGGAAGGCGGCACTGAAATGGCACCCGGACAAAAACCCAGGGAACAAGGAGCATGCGGAACGGAAGTTCAAAGAGATTACAGAGGCGTATGAAGTGCTGTCAGATAGTAAGGGGCTGGCATCTCCACTCCCTGGTCCTGCCCTCCCTCAGGTTCACTGTGGGTCCTGGCGATGGGTGCATGCTGGCCATGGGTCAGAGCTGGTTCTCCTGTCCTCTTGCTGCATTTTGAGTCATGCTGGTGGCTCCTAAACTCGTGCCCTCTGTGTTGTCTGCTGGCTCACTCCGAGTACTGTGAGTCTCACTCACCAGTAGACAAGGGACGGCTATTACTGACTGGCCACTGTCCTCCCTTCAGCCTCTTGGGGATGGACCCCATGGCTGGCTCCCATGTGCTTCCATTTCTCATCATGGCTCTATTGGACACAGGTCTGAGCTCAGTTCTCATCTGACGCTCATCCCACCCTGGCCTTCCTAGACCTGGGACACAGTGTCTGAGACCTCTGAGCTTCCCATGTGCTCCTCCATGCTCCTTGGGGGCTGCAGGCAGGGCCAGCCCAAGGGTTTTTGGCATCCTAGGCAAACTATGACTTTGGCGCCCAGGCCCATCCTCCTGCTTTATAAGAGATAACATATTAATATATTATTTTTAAAAGAGGGAAAAGAATTCATTTCCAGCTAACTGGCGCCCCTTAAAGTCTGGTGCCTTAGGCAACTGCCTAGTTCACCTGCCTCATTCACATATATGGTTGGGCTGGCCCTGGTTGCAGGCACACCGGGCAGGCTGCTCAGCCCCTTTGGGGACATCATAACTGGAAAGCAAAGAACACAGGTGACGCAGGGGCATTTATAAACCCAGTGACTATGGCCTATAACACTTGAGTTACAGATCCTTGAAAAGGACTGAACTCCTGAGACACCCACTCGCCCAGGCTGATCTTACCCCAGGAGTCCAAGGTTTATCAGCATTTCTGGCTCCTCAGAGTCCCGCCTCTCCCTTCTCTCTGTGAGCCTTTCCCTGGTGGGGTGACAGTCACAGTCCTGACCAGAGCCAGACCCACACCCACAGCAGACCCATGGGCTCAGACCAGGATGTTCTAGCTCCACTGGTTGGCTCACCCTCCATTTGCAGCCCCTGTGCAGAAAGGCAGGGTCCTCTGGGGTGGCCAGCCTCTGTGCCCCCTATTAATGCAGCTGCTGCACTGCTGTTGTGTAGATGCTTGCTACAGACACACAAGAGGGTTATCTCTAGCTGGGGTAATTCACTCCCCAAGAGGCGGGAGCCACTGACCTAGCAATGCCTACACCAGAGCTTCTGTCAACATAACTATGTCTGTGGGTTTTCCCACCCCCACAAAGGACGGAGCTGGGTTGACCGAGGCTAGGTGCAGATCGGTCAGCCAAAGGCGATGGCAGCTTGAGTGAGGGCTGTCAGCGAGGGAAGGACCCTTCAAATGCCTGTTCTGGGCAGGGCCACTGTCTGGAATGTAGCACAACAGGCTGCCCACATTTCAGCCCTGGCATAAGACAGAAACTTCATAATCTGATACAGGCACCCGCTGTACCGTGGCTAATTGCTGCTGCCATCTTCACCCACTCCATCACATCCGTGTGTGGCAAGTGGCTGAGATGGTGACAGGGGAGACCAGCAATGCCCCAGCACAAGTGTGCCAGACCTTTCCCAGGCAGCAGTCCCTCAGTGTGGCAGCTCCACCGTCCTCCCCCCGGCTCCTCAATCCCAGGCTGCTGCCGAGCAGGGCTGGGGAGCCTGGAGCCGTGCGATCACCCTATGACATCTCCCTAAGGCAGTGGTTCTCAACCACTGTGTCGCGACACAAAAGTGTGCTGCAGCACAGTGGTTAGTGTGTTGTGGGCTGAGCCTGCCCTGCTTCCCTTGCTGGGCTATGCCCCAAATTGGAGCAGCCCTAGCTGTGGCAGGCTGACTAGAGTGGCCCTGACTGGTGGCTGCAGTGAGGCTGGCTGGAGCAGTCCCCGGCCAGCAGCCACGGCGGACCTCATTGGAGGGGACCCTCTCCCCTGCCACGGTGGGACTGGCTGGAGGGGGCCCTGGCCATGGTGGAGCTGGCTGGAGGGAGCCACATCCCCGTCACCATCCATGACCGCAATGGTGCTGGCAGGAGCAGTCTCTTGCCTGAGAGCCGGGTAGGCAACCGGCAGAGTGTGGATTCAGGGGGCAAGGAACGAGTAGGGTAGAGGGGGTAGGTTTGGGAGCTGGGGAGGAGGAGTGAAAGGTGAGTGGAGGTGGGTTCTGGCAGTGCGGGGGGGGGGGGAATGGCAGATGGGCTGGGGGCCGACAGAGGTTTCCAGGGCAGAGGTGGGGGCTAAGATGTAAGGGAGATGGCTTGGTGTGTCATGCACAGCTGGGAAGCCTCCCAGCTGTGTTGCCACCATGAAAAGGTTGAGAACCCCTGCCCTAAGGTGCAGAATGGCTCCTTTCTGAACACACCCAGTGGAAATACACCAAGGTTGGGGCTCCCAGACCTCCCTCTGGGCCTGGGGACAGTCCCAGAGCCCAGCCCCTCCCTCGGACAGCAGCTCCTTTCAGAGAGTCAGCATCCATCATCTCAGCCTGTGCCTCCCAATCACAACCCCAGGACAACTCCCTCTGCCCATCCCCAGTTTTTGCTCTCCAAATACCTGTTGACTTTTGGTAGATCACACGCTGGCTGGCACATGGCACTATCCGAACTCTGCAGCCTTTTCCTCTCGAAACTCCCTGCCCGCTGCCTTTGCTGCCTCTCTGGGTTCTGCTCCTTGTATTTACTGGCTTACAGGCCTTTCTGGCTCCTTGGCCCCCCCCCCTTGTTATCAACACCGTCTGGCTGCCCAAGACTCTGGAATCGCACAGGTTGGAGGAGCAGATGGAGTTGAGAACGGATGACTGCTCCATAGCCCCCTGGGGATCCCTTCCCTGGGAAACCTGCTCTCCCTTCTCTGAAAGGATGGGCACGGGGCCTCGGTGTAGGCACTGGAAGTCCCATATGTGTTCCTCTGGCTGCTTCCCCAATTGCAGTGAAGGCTGAGGCCCCCATAGCCCCCTGAGGAACCCGATACCCGGAGCCATAACTAAAAAAATCTGGCGCCCTTACAGCAGCTGGCACTTGGAGCAATCGGGGAGGGGGAATGCGCCCTTTAATGGAGCAGCTCAATTGAGCTGCACCAGCGCACCTGTAGCAAAGCCCCACTGTAGGTACGGCTCTGCCCATGCCTCACCCCTATGAGCTGGCGTGGGGTGAGCCTGGTAGGAAGGCCGCCCTGTCGGCTGGAGATGAGCTGGCTGACCTCTCGCTCCCTCTCCCTTCCAGAGAGCAAGCGTGACCTCTATGACCGCTATGGCAAGGATGGGCTCACGGGGGCAGGTGAGCGACACACCCCAGGGAAGAGGCGTTGCCCAGCAGGCTGGCTCTGGGTCTGTCAATGGTTGCGGTGCAGTTCGCCAGCCCGGGGTCTGTAACAGGTCAGACTGAACGCTCATGGTGGCCTTGGAATCGGTGCAGAGCAGGCCTGGCCTGAGACAACAACCTTTCCAGCATCTCTGAACCCCCCCCCCCAACAGATAGTACGGTTGCATGGCAGTGACCCCCATTTTAGTGGGGCACACCTAAAAAGGTGAGCTGTCCTTCACGTAGTGCTGGGGACACTGAGAATTTAGTGAGGTCACCTAAGACAGCCTGGAGCAGGGCTCATCCCCACCAGCCTCCTCAAAGACACTGGTGCCCAGACAGAGGAGTGTAGGAAGCGAGGCAGGGGGCAGGAGGGCTCCAGACCCCCAGGAGGATCCCACCACCAGTGTGAAGGAATGGTGGGGAAGCTCTCCCAACCAGGGACCACCGTGGGGACCACCTAGAAGACCAAAGGCTCCATGCATTGCTTCGTGAGATCTATAGTGTCCGTAGGTCACGGTTCTGGGTGAAAGTCTTTGCTGTGGGCTGCTGAACTCTGGCTTCCCAGTTCCCTCCTGTTCCCCTCCTCTGGGAAGGCAGGTTTGTAAAGCCCATCTCTGGTTTTCCTCCAGGGACTGGGGATCCCCGGGGTGGTGCCGGAGCTCCAGGCTTCACGTTCACCTTCCGTGGGGCGGACGAGGTCTTCAGAGAGTTCTTTGGGGGACAAGATCCTTTTGCTGACTTCTTTGGTGAGCATTTGCCCTGTCTGGAGTCCTCCTGAGGCAAGGTTGGCCCAGCTGTCCCTACAGTTCATTTGCTGGCTTGGGGGAGTGCACTGGGGGGCGGAGGGCTGGGCCTGGGTAGGTCCAGTCAGCTGAAATAAAGCCGGCTGGAGAGTGAAAGCCTGTTCCTGCTGGTGTCATGCCCCTGTGGGAGAGGCAGGTGGGACGGGAATCCCATCCTGAGCTTTGGAGACTAATGGCTTGGGTCGTGCAGCAAACCAGGCCTCCCATTATTACAGCAAACCAGCACAGAGGCAGAAAGCCCTGGTCCTGATGACTTCCCACCCCACTGTGCTGTGGGTCAGGGCAGAACCCCTGCCTGTGATCATTTGATGTGGGTCGCTGTGTCACAGGGATCAGGCTCCATGCGACTCTTTGCTCCTTAGACAGGACACAGGGTTCATTTCCTCCACTGCAGAGCTGGGCCACAGCCCTCCCCATGTGACTGCACTGGATGCTACTGGCCTGCTGGCACCCCCCACAACTAGGGTTACCAGATAGCAAAGCATGGAAGGGAGGACAGGGAAGTACAAAAAGGAGGACATTAGAGGACACGTGTAGAAAATGTAGAATTAATGTAATATTATTCTGTTTTTAGGGGGCGCTGGAATGCTTCCCCTTAAAAATAGGGTGTTCTGTGTCATTCCAGCGTACTTTAACCCCTGTAAATAAAAAACCAGACAAAATCATGTATTTTAAAATGCCTGCTGGACAGAGGATGTGAAAGTAAAAAGGAGGACATGTCCTCCTTTTACCTGACATCTGGTAACCCCATCCGCAACCTTCAGCCAGGAAACAAAACACAAACATTCACCATTGCTCCTTGTTTCACCCTCCACCCCTAGCCAATGCTCTTTGCTCACTGTGCAGGGAAAATTAGAAGTGCCTTGGGGCAGGGACCTTGCTTTGTTTCTGTTTGTGCTTCTCTGTACATAGCTTTCCTAGATCAATGCCACCATGCCAGGAAGAAATTAGCCAGCAAATTGTTGTGAAATGAGAGATTTAATGCAGCCAAAGCCCTCGAAAAAGTCACCTGGGAGCTGTCAATCGATGGCCATCTCCATCCTTGTTTTTTTTGCTGGACTAGACTAACACAGCTATCCCTTTGGAAACTGACATCTCCATCCCTGCCTCTGTTTCCTGCTCAGGAAGAGGAGCCTTCTCCCTGTCCCTAGCCAGCAACAACAGTAATGCCATTTGGGACTCCCCAAGCCTGCCTCCCAGACAGGTCTCAGAGATGCAAACTAATGTGGCTTCGGCATCCGGGACAGAGAGCTGGCAGTCACTATCAGTGCTAGACCTACAGGGCAGGGTGCGGCTCTGGCCGCCTGCCTTCTCAGCCTGAAGGCTATCTCGGGGGTGCAGGCCCCAGCTGGCTCCCAGAGCCCTGCAAAGCAGCCCGACTGTACCCATACAAGAGCTTAGAACCAATGAGATGGCTCTGCCAGACCCAGCTCCCCACTAGCTTGGATTTTAAGTGGAGCAGAAAGAGGCCAAGCTCCCCTGTGAATTATTGCTGGATGGAAAACACCTGCTGGCCCTGGATGGGCCTTTGCCTGCCCTTCTGGTTATTGCTGCCACCAGGGCATGGCACAGCCCCTCGGAGCCACTGACGGGGAACAAGAGCTCAGCTAGAGATGCCGCTGTGATCCTGCACACAAAGGCAGGGTGAGATCATAGTGTCCTAGATTTTGAGGGCTGGGAAGAACCTCAGGGGGTATCTAGTCCAATGCTGCTTAGAGCAGGACCAACCCCAGCTAAACCATCCCAGCCAAGCCTTAAAAACGCTAAGGATGGAGACCAGCTAGCTAAGTGCAGGACTCTGCATTTGTCCTTGTTGAACCTCATCAGATTTCCTTTGATCTAAGGATGGAGCGTCAAGGTCTACTACACCCACCACTTGCCCCACATCCAAAGAGCCAGTCATCTCATCAAAGAAGGCAATCAGGTTGGTCAGACATGACTTGCCCTTGGTGAATTCATGCTGACTGTTCCTGATCCCTTCCCTTGCTTCAAGTGTCACAAAATGGATTCCTTGAAGACCTCCTCCATGATTTTGTTGGGGACTGACATGAGGCCGACTGATCTGTAGCTACTGGTTCTCCCCCCACCCCGGTCCCTTTTTTAAAGATAAGCACAAGATTTGCCTCATCCCTATTGTCCAGAACCTCCTCCCATCATTATGAGTTTTCAAAGATAATGGCCAATGGCTCTGAAATCACATCAGCCAATTCCATATGCACCCTCGGATGCATGGCATCCAACCCCATGGACTTGTGGACGTCCAGCCTTTCTAAATAGCCCTGAACCCGTTCTTTCAGCATGGAGGGCTGTTCACCCCACCCCATTCTGTACTGCCCAGTGCACTAGTCTGGCAGCTGACCTCGCTGATGACAGAAGCAAAAAGATCATTGAGGACTTCAGCTTGCCCCACATCCTCTGTCACTAATGTTTCACAGTGAGGGGGATTAACCCTGGGGCAGACTCATCCGGGGGCTTCGCTTGGCATTCTTAGTCCAAGACTGGACATCTCCAGATGTGCTATAGCCCAGCAAGGCATGCTGGCAGGGAAGCAGGAATCTCTGGGCTCTGCCAGTGGTTGGGGTACATGATCAGAATGGTCCCTGCTAGCTTTGACATTTATGGATGAAATGACGTGCTCCGCCAGCCATCCCCCCACTGCCCATCACCAAAACGACTCAGCTCTCCAGCCATCTCCCTGTTGGCTCTCAGCAGTGCCACAAGCTTTCTAAAATCCAGAGGCCAGATCTCTGCCCCATAGAGCCCCGGCCCTTGATGGGTGAGGACTGAAGAATGTGGGGCAGAAACCCAGAGTGGCCTAGAGCAGGCATCTCTGCTGCTCTGTGCTATGTGTTAGGATGGATCTGTTCTTGGCAGGGTCAGGGCTGAGTTCTGGGCTGTCCCCACCCTGAGAACCCACCTCAGGCGGTGACCCACTCCCACCATCGCTTCCCGTTGGCTGCCAGGCTGCACATAACCACCCACCTCCTGCTTTCCAGATGACGTGGGCCTCTTCTCAGATCTGCATGCAGGAGGCCCCCGAGGCCATGGACGGGTCGGGCCCTCCGTTGCCTACTCCTTCAGTTCCTATGCCTTCCCGGAGCAGTCAGGTAAGGGTTAGGGGTAGCCAGCACACCTGCCTCCGGTGCTGCAGTTCCCTGCTCCTCAGGCATGTGCCCTGCATCCCACCTAGTCCTTCCTAAGAGTCCTGGCCCTGTCTCAGCCCAGAACATGTAATTCCCCTGCCTGGCCCAAACCTTTGCCCCTTTGCTCTGGCTCCGCTGCCCAGGCTTGCCCAAACCTCTGCCCCAAACGTCCTCCCTTGCCCAGCCCCAACCTGCTCCCAACAGCTCCTGACTCGGGGACAGTCCTGTCCTCCAAATCCTACATGGTTTCTCTCCAAGTTTCACATTTGCCCTGTAGTGCATCCCTGGCTCACCCACTCCCACCTGGCCAAGGGAACCCCTGCCATCCCCCATGGGCTTTGCAGTGAGGCTGCTCCTCTCTTTTTCAGATTTCTTCTCGTCCTTCAGCCCTGGCACTGAGCCAGGAACCTGCTTCCGCTCGGTTTCCACATCCACCACCTTCATCAATGGTAAACGCATCACCACAAAGAGGTAGGGAGGGGCCTGTGCCAACTGGCCACGCCAGCTGTGTCTGGCATGTGTGTAGATGGGGCAGAGGGGCTTCCCGCCCCCCCCAAATCACAACCCCTGGGCAGGTGTGGAATTCCCACCCCCCCCCCCATGCGCATCCTCCTTGGCCTCTCTGGAAGTACCCTCAAAATAGAAACTGACCTGTGCCTATAACTGTGGGGGACTGGCTCATGGGGCCAGCCAGTTGTGTCCCACCACCCCACAGCCCTCCCTGGGGCCAGCCATCCCATGTTCTGCTTTCAGCAGTGGCCTCTGCCACCTTCTGAAGGGTGACGGGGAGCTGTCCTGCTCTGGAGCCTAGCCACCCCACAAATGACCCTGATTCTGGCTCCATTCCCACTCAGCCTCACTGTCTCACTCTCTGGAGGGTCCAGTAGCTTCCCAGAGAGTGGAACCAGCAGCAAATGCCACAATCAGGGCACGACCCTGGGAACATGGGCGTGCTGGATGGTCACAGCTGTGCATTCTGCACCCATCTTCCAGGAGGGAGGCATTGCTGGGTGTCCAGGGGTAGCAGCAGCGTGCTGAGAGCATGGCCAAGTGTGACTGTCTTCGCTTTTTTGGGGGCTCATGGTCAGGGCTTCCCACTGCAAAAGGCTTGGATGAGCCTTCCGAGCCAGGTGCCCAAGTGCTGGGAGAAGGAGGACTCCATGGCACTGTCCTCGGTGTGGTGTGCAGTGGACGGGAGGTGACTGGGAAAGAAGGGGATAAGTGTGTGGGAAATGGAAAGAAGGAGGAGGGTGTCTCCTCTCTGCTGCACCCACATGCTCTGTTTCCCAGGATCATCGAGAATGGCCAGGAGCGGGTGGAAATCGAGGAGGACGGTGAGCTGAAAGCGACAGAGGTGAACGGTGAGGAGCAGAGCGTCGAGGCCTCTGGACGAGGGAGTGTGTGACCGGTACCTGTTGTGGGGTGGTGCTGTGTGTGCACTGTCTAAGGAGATTTGGGAGAGTCTGAGAGCGAACTCGGCCCAACCACCTGGTGCACGGCACGTAGAGTCTGCATGGGGCAGAAAAATGGAACCTGAGCCGTTCATTCAGGAGTCCAGGCTGGCTCCCCACCATGCTGGGTGAGCAGAGGGTGTCAGGCACACCTGGGGGAAAGGGGAGAATCCAGCTGCAAAGACATTGTGCCTGGGACACAGCGCCTGCATCCCCATTCTGATGCTGCCAGGCAGGCAAACTCCCCTGGCCATTGCCTGAGCTGTGGCTCTCCCATCACTGTGGTTTGGGGGGCTCTCTCTTCCAGATGTAGCCACAGATGCAGACCCTCAGGTGGGGCTGAACCGCCAGGAACAACACGACATCCTGAGCAGTGCGTCAGACTCCCCCAGCCCACAGCACCCCCAGAGTGTGGCCTCCTCATATGTGCTCCCCGAAGAGGAGGACAAAGATCTGCACCGGGCCATGGCCTACAGCCTGTCGGAACTGGAGGATGGGGCGCAGCACAGGGCAGACTCCCGCAGCTCAAAGAAGAGACGGGGCAGCACATGGCGGGCCCGCAAGGGGGCCAGTGAGGAGGTGGAAGCTGCTCTGGCAACTCAGAGCAGGTCCAAGGGAGCAGAAAGCCCAGGTGGAGGAGACGGTGTGAAGGAGGGCGAGGAGAGGATGGCTGAGGTGCAGAAAGTGGGGAGCAACATGGGCATCACAGGGGGCGGTTTGGTGCCTGATGAGAGTGAATTCACACTCAGCAACCTCAAGTCAGCTCTGGCCGAGACAGAATTTGCTCCTGATGAGATGGAGTCGGTCGTGTGTGTCATCCTGTGATGCCAGCTAGGTCAGCTGTGGAGAGCCCTTGGTGAGCTCTGGTGAGGCATGTGCTTGGGCAGTGGTGAAGAACTGGTAGTAAAAGTCACCATCAGCTTTTAGCCTGTGCATCTTCATCCTTCACTGAAGGAGCGGGGTGCACTGATTATTGCCCTAAGAGGGTGGGGGGCCCTTGCTGTGGGGTTCTATGGGCTGAATGCCCAGGTGGGAGGGTTTTGCAGATACTGCCTGGAGAGTGCTGTCAGAAGGATGCAGTGAGGATCCCTTGCCAACAGGGTGTTGGTCTGGGCACCTCAGTGACCTGTGGGAAGTGGGTTCAAAAACAGCAAGAAAAATAAGTGAGGGTCTAGAGTGACTGACTTATAGGAGTGTGATGGAGTTCCCCGGGAGGCTGTCTCTGGTCCCCTCTACCCCAGCTTTTCAAGACCTTGAGAGAGTGGAGCTCCCTCCCAGGACTGCCCAGGTCTCCACGCTTCTGTGAAGTCAGCTCCCAAGTCCAGCCTGTAATGAAGTATGAAAATGTCTTGGGCTACTCTAGGATGTCAGGGATGATACCCAAATGCTCTTCTTTTTTGCTCCTGTACTTTGGTGATGGGACACAGGTAGTCTGGTGGTGGGACAACGGGGATGTGATAACTCTAGGAACCACTAGGCGGAAAGGGGCTTTAGACAGACCTTACCTGGACCCCCTGTGGATGACACAGGTTGTGGCCAGTTTAGACCAGGGGCAGGTCTGCTGGCCAGGGAGGAGAACAAAGTATTGAGGGAGGAGGAGGGTAGTAGGGAAACAGGGCACAGAGAGGGAGGATCTCTGGGGGCTTGTCCTGGGGTTTACTGGTAGACCTCCTGGTTAATCTGAAAGCCAACTGTCCTAGCTGTCGTCATGCCGTGCAAACTGGATTGCTAATAAACCCTCTGACTTCTACACTGGAGGAGTGTCACTTCTGACTGGGACAGCTGGGACCCTCCTGGAAGGAGGAGCCCCTGCCCCCAGGGAGACCAGATAGAGCAAGGGTGAGACCCTCTGAGCCTGGATTTGGGAGCTGGCTACACGGCAATGTGGAGACCTGGTGGACAGGGAGAAGACTCCACTGTAGTAGAGTCTGACTGGCTGTGAACAGAGGGGATCCAAGAGTGCTTTTCTGGGGTCTCCCATCACACAGCCTCAGAGGGTCCCAATTCCTGCTCCGTCTAGGCCCCCCTGGGACCTCCTTCCAGGCGGGTCCCTGGAAGTCCTGATCAGCAGTTACTCTCAGCCAGTGTGGAAGTCAGAGGGTTTATTAGCCATCCAGTTCATACAGCAGCAAGGACAGTCAATATCCAGTTCACCAGGAATTATAAAAGTAATATAACCCTTGGGGGGTTTGGGCTACACCCCAGGACAGGGTCCTGCCTCTTGGACCCCCATTCTCTTACTGCCCCTTCTCCCCCTTGTTCCTTTGCTCTCTTCCCTGGGCTCTGCCAAAACCCCACCCCCAGTCCAACCTGCCCTGTGTGACCAGTGGGGGGTCCCAGGTACCCATTGCCTAAACACTTCCTCCCACCTCCTAGTGGCTCTGTTACATGTCACCCCCTGGGTCCCATCACCAGAACAGAAAAAAACCCAAGGTCATCGCCTGTTAGCCTAAGAGGGGTTTCCCGGCCACTGCATCACAAGGAGACACAGCTTGGTTGGGGTGGATGTGAGAGCTGGCTCCGGGCAACCCCGCAACCATCTGGCCAGTACCAAGGCGAGTCACTGAGAGCAGCAGAGGGAGATGTTCATCCTGAACACCAGGGACGACTTCCTGGCAGGCAGATGGAGCAGGCTGGGGCGGATCCGTTTCCCCAGCAAGGTGGAAATCCCAAGACGCTGCCTTGCTGCACATGGGAGGAATCCAAAGGCAAGCATGCAGCAGTAGGGTGGAGAACACAAAGCCACACCAAGTCCCTGCAGGCTGCGCCAGGGCCACAGCAAAAGGTGCGAAGCAAGCATGTTTCCTTGGGAGAAGCAGCACGGCATGCCATTCTAGAACAGGACCCAGCCCAGGAAAGCCTCCTAATGAAGGGGAGACTCTGAGAGGGCTAGACTGGTGCTGCCTCTCTCTGTGCAGAGCAAGGCAGAGGCAGGGAGAGCAGCTCATCAACTGACTGAGGCGTCCCGCTCCTGGCCGCAGGTCGTGTGCAGACAAGGGTGTTAGAAGAAAAGATGGACTGGTCCACTCAGGAGTAGACTCAGTAGATGGTGTCTTTAATCAAATTACTTGCTCCCCATCATACATCCAACCTAGCAGGCAGTAGCCGCACCCCACTTGGACCCGAAGAAGTAAGCCCAGAATACAGGGTTCACAAGATAAATACAATATACATAACGCAACAGGTGCATGCCTAATACAACAGTTACATCACACCTAACTCCCTACATGGTTTCACTCTCCTTGATATGCAGGTACCATGATTAGATCAGACTCAGTATACAGCACGTAATTAGCCCACCCATGTTTGACGTTTATGAGTTATTTGGCTACCAAACACAGTTCTGACCAATGAGATGTTAAAGGCTCTTTTGCTCTCTCAGACACCTTGGTCCCCCCACCCCTGTCAGCCTGTTTATCAGCGCAAGGCCTTCTCTTATTAATGGCTTTCTGGTAAACTGCTCGCACTTAATAGCACACTGTTTTCACTTAACTTTCCTTTGTTCGTTGTTTGTAGTGCTTTCCAACAGAGTGGTTCATTTACACCTTAGTATCGCAGCTTGCCATAACAAGTCTGATTTTAAATCCAGTGCCTAGCTACTCAGTTAACATAATAACATAAATTCCCTCCAGAGGGAACATCACACTCCTCAAATACATTGGGGCAGAGTCAATGTGGCCTTTGTAAAGGAAAATCCTGCCTCTCTGACCTGTTTGAATTCTTTGGGTGGTCACCAAGCAGCTGAACAAGGCAGATCCAGTGGATATAGGGCACTTGGACTTTCAGAAGGCCTCTGAGAAGATCTTATCCTCAGGGCTCTTAAGTGAAGTGAGCTGTCCTGGCCTGAGGGAAGGTCTCTCCTGGCTCAGTAACCAGCTAGAGCAAGAAACCAAGGGTAGGACTAAATGGTCACTTTCCACAGTGGAAAGAGGTAGATTCAGGGACTCCAGGGGTCTGTCCTGGGGCCCCTGCTGCTCGGCACGTTCACTGATGGCTGGGGAAAGGGGTGAGCTGTGAGCCTAGCTGTATGGGTGCAAGGCTGGAATGTCATTGGCCCAGTGACACGAGCCAGGGCTGCTTGGAGCTCTTCCAGCTGCTCCGTGCTTCTGTTTTCGGAGCTCCGGTGTTATGTGGCTCGTTCCGCAGACCTCGATGTGACTCATGGCGTCCAGTCTGGTAACAGAGGGACTTGGCACCGTTTTGTGCCCTCAAGGCATAGTTCTAGCATCTTGCCTTCATAGTACATGAGCACATGAGAGCCCTGGGGCAGAGAGTGGCTCAGTCAGTAGAAATTCTGCTGTCCCCTTGGCCACAGAGAGGGTTACGGTGAGGCAGCCCAAAGTTTGCAGACAAACACACAGCTTTTGTACCACCATATGTTTCATGATGTCTGCTTGTTTCCTCCTCTTCTACCTTGATCCAGTTGCCTCACATGTCACATCTGTCAAACCCTCTGATATAGTGTTAGCTCAGGATGTCCTTGGACTCATCTTTTGGAGTGCACTGTATTCACACACATCCCTGGTATATGCTGCCTCTTAGTGGAACAACTAGCAGTGCCCTTGCCAAAGCCATCTATCAGACGGCAAACTTGTCAGCGTTGGCATCAGTACAGTGCCCAACTTGGTTCCCAGCAGGGCCGGACTGTCGGGACTCTTCTCCGGATCTCACCAGGCCCAGTGCCGCAGGCTCACTCGCGCTCTCTCCTGCTACAGCCACTGGTGGCAATGTTTGTAGATGAACAAAATTACTCAAGATAGTTGACCGCAAAGCTGGCTGCGAGGAGCTACAAAGGGGTCTCACAAAACTGGGTGAGTGGGCAAGAAACTGGCAGGTGGAATTCACTGTCAATAAATGTGAAGTAATGTACTTTGGAAACCAGAATCCCAGCTATCCACACAAAGCGAGGGGGTCTAAGTTAGCTGTTACCGCTCAAGAAGGAGATCTTGGAGTCATCGTGGAGAGTCCTCTGAAAACATCTGCTCAGTGTGCTGCGACAGCCAAAAAAGCTACAGAATATCAGGGCTCACTAGCAAAGGCATAGATAAAAAGTCAGAAAATATTGTAATGTTGCTATATAAATCTGTGTATGCCCACACCTTGAATACTCTGTGCAGAGCTGGTTGCCTCATCTTAAAAAAAATGTTTTGGAATTGAAAAAAAAGTGCAAAGAAGAGCTAGTAAACAGCGTCCATGTGAAGAAATTAAAAATACTGGACTGATCATCTTGGAAAGGAGATGGAAAGGGGAGCACGATGGAGGTCTATAAAGCTATAGCTGGTGTGGAGTTTTACTAACCCCTTCAGGTAACCTGAGAGCCAGGGTCTGGCAATGGCATTAACGGGCAGCAGGTTTAAAACAAACAAGCAAGTATTTCTTCACAGTCACCCAATGGAACTTGTTGCCAGGAGATGCAGTGAAGGCCAAACCCTAACTGAATTAAAAAAGAATGAGAGAAGTTCCTGGTGGACAGGTCCAGAAATGGCTATTAGCCAAGACAGGCAGGCACATGACCCCACCCTCTGGGCATCCCTAAGCCTCAGACTGGCAGAAGCTGGGCATGGATGCCAGTGGATGGATCACTCGCTAATTGCCCTGGGCTGTTTGTTCCCATTGAACCATCTGGCACCAGCCGTGGTGAAAGTCTGATCTAGTGTGAAAAAACAACAAACAGTTGTGTGGCACTTTAAGACTAATAGATTTATTTTTTGCATGAGCTTTCGTGGGAGAAGATCCCACTTCCTCAGATGCTTTGAAGATGGGTGAACTTACAGAAAGGAATGAAACTAAATGCAAGGGGGTGTAAAACATAGGATCAGGTCATAAAGTAACAGCAAATCAGAGCAGTTTACAGGCTCAAACCATGGGAAGCCTGAAGTCAAATTACCCTTTGTAATGGGAAAAGAACCGATAATAATCTCGATTGAGTCCTGCTTTCACAGAATTTAGCTTGCACGTTAACTCGAGTTCAGCTGTTTCTCTTTGGAGTCTTGATGTCCCAGGTACATCTCTGACGACAGTCGTTAACAAATCCATCATCATCGAGTGATCTAGTGTGGCCATTCTCATGCTCCAAACCAACCAGCCCCAGGCAGCATAGCAGGTACTCTGGCCAAGAGCTGAGCCGAGCATGAAGCTGGGTTTATACCTGCCCCTCTTGTCCCTCTGGGTCCTGGGACTGGCCTTGTCCGGACCCCCAGGTGGCTCTAGAGACTCTCTGTGCCCCTCCTGGGGCCCAGCGACAGCACAGTGGGAAAATGCAGCCTCAGGCCAGCTGATGCCTCCCTCCCAGCGGCTGCTTCCAGGCTAGTGTCAGCTGCTTTTTGCTCTTCTTCCCTGGCAGCCATGTGACATTCAGAACAGCCGCTTTTCCAGCATTTACCATGGCAGATCTGCTGACTCCTGCCAAAGCCTCCGTGTTGGAAACCAGCCTCCCGGCTGCTGCACCCCTCCCTTGTGCGCTCATTCCTGGACGCAGCCTGACCCCACTGGGGTGGGGAAAGCGCTGACCCAGGAGGCTCTGCACCACACAGCAGTGTGAGGATTCATGGTCTCAGAGCCCCCACCACACTTTGCAGACAGTCCCTGAGAGCCGCAGGTCCCTTCCCCTGCCACTGTACAGCAGTGCGTTCACAGGCCTTCGGTGCACACTTCCTGACCCCGAGCGCAGTGGGTTGCAGCCCCTGGATCCATCGCACAGGGCTCGCTACCCTGGGAAATGCACACTGCCAGCCTCTGGGGCAAGAGGAAAAGAAAGCGCAACAGAGCTGCTCCCCGCTGATCTCCTGGCGGACACGAGCCCCGCCAGGCCAGGCTGCGCTGACCTCCCGCCACGGCCTGGGCCAGCCTTGGGCTTTTATTCTGTCCTGCTGCAATGAGGTGGCGCCTGCACAAAGCCCTCGTGGCCTCCTGCATGCCCACCAGCTGGATGTGGTCTGACAGCCGCGAACTGCCTCGGGCTCGGACGTGCCCGCTGCCGCGGCTGCCTCCCTTCCCGCTGGGCTGTGGGGCGGGCCCCGAGGGCTCCCGGGCAGCGGCAGGAGCCGGACCCCGGGGACCGTCACCCCGCGGGACCCAGGCGCTGCAGCGGGGGGCAAGGGAAGGAGCCGGGGCCGGCCGCTGGGGGGCGCCCGCGGGTGCCGCCGAGTCCGCCCCGCGCGTGTCGTGCATGACCTCATCGGGGAGGGGCGGGGGCCTGACGTCACACTAGGCCGAGCTCGCCGTTGGCTGCCGCCGCCGTCAGTCCGCCGGAGGGGGCGTGGCGGGCAGCTGGCGAGCCGTCCTGCCCCGCCCCTCGGCCAGCTGGCGCGGGACCTGGCGCGGGCGGCGCGGCCGCTGTCGCCGCAGTGAGGTGGGTCGGGCCCGGCCCCCGGCCCCCGGCTCGGCTCGGCTCGGCTCGGCTCGGGGGCCTGGAGCCGTCCCCGGGTTGCGGCGCTGGGGGCGGGGGGTGACGCACTTGGTCCCAGCCACTGGGCCTGGGCCTGCCTCAGTTTCCCCAGCGCCGCCGCATCCGGGCCGCGGGCTCGGGGCAGCCTGCAGCTTCGGGGCGCTGCGGTGGGTGAACTAGGGGATTTCCCAAGGGGCAGCCAGCAAACAAACCCAGGAGTCGTGTGGCCCTTGAGGACTAACAGGTTTATTTTCCGCATGAGCTTGGCTGGGAGAAAATCCCACTTCGACAGAGGCTGCGAAGATGGGGGAACTTGGGCGGCCCCCAGAGAGGCAGAGCCGGGGGCTCCAGTCGCCCCGGGAGGCCGGGAGGTTGAGGGGCTGGGTTGCTGGTGTCAAGGGAGGGGGCAAGTTGGCTGTTGTTTGGTGTGACTCCTCAAAGGGCCAGAGCCGGGGTAACTGGTCTGTCGCAGTCGGCGCCCCGAGTGACGGTGCGGGCTGTGGGCTAGACCCGAGGGAAATCGGGCCAGGTTCCCCCCAAGGCGGCTCTGCCAGCGAGTCGGGTGGAGCTGGCCCCCCATGGGTGCGCCTTGAAGACTTTGGTTTAGGGCAGGGGTGGCAGGTTTCAGTGTGGAGAGGGGACGGGTGCATGGCAAAGATGACAAAGCAGACTTTAATGGGGCTGAAAATAAGGCCATGGTCTCATCTGCTGCGGGTCGAGTGGATTGTGGGGTGTCGGTCGGGTCAAAGCAGAGGGAGTGCAGCCTTCGGAAAGTCACGGCTGCAGGCCTCGGACTCAAGGACTGTAAAGAAATGACCTGATTTGTTAGGAGCCTTGTGCCTGCGCCCCCAGCAAGTGTCAGTGGGGGACCCAGTACCCTGAGCAGCAGCACTGCTGAGCTATTCTTGCTTCTCTGTTTCAGCGGGATTAGGTGTTTATAGGAGCTGTTAAGCCACTTTAGCTGACGCCACTGAGCAGGGAAGTGCTGGGCTGGTGTCCAGGGCTCCCATGGGAGCTGGACAGGCCTGGCTTTGTCCCAGAGTGAGCTTCCCTTTTGCCGCTCACTGTACAGACCTTTACTGTTCCCATCCAGCCAGCGCCAGCTTCTCTGCAGTGTCCACGAACGGCCCAGGGTGAGACCCCCTCAGCTAAGCTTGGCCTTTGGGCCCCAGCTCCCTGTTTAGGTGCCAGAGGCCACAACATAGGCTCTACAGCAGGCTTGGCCAAACTGCAGCTCGGGAGCCACCTGTGGCTCTTGAATGAAAAATTGTGGCTCCTGCAAGAAGGTCAGCAAATCAATTTAGGAAAGCAGCCCCAGCCTAGGAGTTGAGGAGGGGGTCGGGATGGCAGGGAGAAGCGCAGCATGGTCAGGATTTTAAAAAGCTCACCACTAGCCTGCAGTCCTCTACATCAAGGAGCAGCTACATTTTTACTTTATAGGCCTAAGTTTCAAGGTAACCTTAAGTAAATTATTAGAATCTGACATTAGTAGGATCGATATTTGTCCTCTTTTTATGACAAAATTAAACTGTGCAATGAATTTTAAACCTAGTAATTTTAGGGTAGGTGAAAGTATATGGCTATATGCATATATAGTGCAGGTCTAGAAGGTTTAATAGTCAGCTTGTGTGGCTCTTGAGTTCCATAAGTTTTGCCACCCCTGATCTAGAGATTTGAAGGGGGCAGCTTCAGCAGTGAGCAGGTCTGGGGTTGCTTGGCCCCACCAGATAAATCCAGCCACTTCTCCAGTGCCTAAATACTGCTTGGGGAGCTGGAGAGGCCCTGACGAGGATGCCTTGTCCCTGTTTTGTGCTGGGTGCTGCCTGGCTGCATGGGGAGGCATGGTCCAAGGCTGCCAAAGGCACCAGGAAGGAGGGGGATTATCCTGGGGGGAGGGTGAGATCATGTGGTGACATAGACTGGGTCCCTTTAACCATTTGCAGCTGGTGCCGTCCTATGCTTGGCCTGTGACGGGGACAAGGGCCTTGGATGTTCCAACTGCCCGTGCCTGGCATGGGTGGGAGCTGCCGGCCTGCGCGCCATAAATAACGCCCCCAGCATTCCTGCTGCCCTGCCTGGGGCTGGGGCAGGGAGGCTGAGGCCAGTGAGGGGCAATGGTGCCAGGGCCAGGTGGGATGCAACTGAGGGGACTTGTCCTGGGGCTGTGCGTGTCTGGCTTGGTGCACGAGAGCCTGGTGGCTGGGCTCCTGGGACCCCTTTCTCTGCTCTGCTTCAGTGCCGGGGACAGGGGACATCCCCTTCTGCAGCAGGTGGCCAGGACCTGAGCCTTTGTCTGTTTCTGGCTGCAGGACCACGTGGTTGGTGTGTTGTGGTGTAGTGGCGTGGGGGCTGTGGAGCTGGCCCCTGTGTTTGAGGGGCTGGAGACTGATGGGTGTTTCTCGCTGACTGTCCTCAGCTGTGCCCCAAGGGCATCCGTCCGTAGCTCCCGACACGCTCCTGGGGAACTCTCTGCACGTTCCAGACGTACCTGACATTGCCTTTCCTCCCCAGCTGCACCGCTGGCCCCTGCAGGACAGACAGACGGACAGGCATCATGGTGGAGTACTACGAAGTGCTGGGTGTGCCCCGAAACGCTTCCTCGGACGACATCAAGAAGGCGTAAGTCCTGCCCCCTCTCTCCCCGCCCATGCTTCCTGTGAGCGGCTGCTGCCCAGGAGGGTCTCCTCTGCTGTGTCTCTGAGTCAGTGCAGGGTTAGGCTGAGGGGAAGCATGGGGCAGTGCCACTGATCTGCTGTGATCTTGGTCAAGTCCCTTCCCCTCTTGGGCTTATTTCCATGTCTGTGCGGCAGCAACAACCCTGCCTGGGCTCTGTTTATGTTGCTCTTGGTAGTAGAGAGGACCAGGCTGGATTGCTAGTATGGAGGTTGGGGGCCAGGTCAGTCTGGTGGGCAGTGGCTGGAGGGGCTGAGTCAGGTTGAGGCAGTGGGTGCGGGTTTGGGGTTGCAGGTTTGTGGCCAGTGGGTTCCGGTTTGGGCATGCAGAAGATGGGCTGGCCCAGGCTGGTGGGTGCAGGTTTGGGGCCAGGCTGGGCTGATGAGTGCTGGTTCTGTTGATCTGCCGGCTCATTTGTGTCTCAGATTGTTCTCATTGTCTCTGGAGGTGCCCAGCTCTGGGCATGGGCCTAGTGGGGAGGCTCTGACAAAGCCGTTGCTGGCAAGGCACCGTGCAGTAGAGGAGTCTGCGGCATGAGTCGGTGCCCTGGGGCCGTGCTGTGGCACAGACTCTGCAGTCCAGGCTCTCCCAGCTGTGGTAGGAACAGTGCAAATGAATGTCCTGGAGACCATCTTGTGGGAGTCCTGTGCTCTGCCCGAGAGTGCCACCAGCTGTTGAGACACAGGACTGGGGCTGCTGCAGGTTCCTGGCTGGAGGCTCTGTGGAGCCCACCTCACCTATGTGAAAACATCCAGGCGCCTGTGAGGTGGGCTCCTTTATCTGCCCCAGAGCTGAGGTGGTTTCTGGGCTATTCCAGCCAACAGCCTAGCAGCCTTCTCACTTCCCTGGAGAGGGACAGCATGGGTGTCCCTCCGTGAGGGTTGCCACAGCTCTGCTGCATGTGTCCATTGGTAAATACCTCCCTCTGCTGGCAGCCAGCACCAGCCCCCATGACCATGGCAAAGGGGCGGTGAGCCCCAGAATGCCCTCCCCAGGTCAGCCACCGAAAGGGTGCAGCCCCTGCTCCAGGACCTCTGCGCCCTAGTCCTTCATGGTCCACGCTCCCTGTGGGGGCCCCCCGCCAGGCTCTGTCCCCTCCGGTCAGGCTTTGCCCTCCAGGCCTGGTCACCTGTGAGTCTTTCCCTGCTCGTCTTCATGCTCTGCTCTGGGTGGGTTGATCCCAACTGCACCGGCGTGGAGGCTTTTCCCAAGGACCACTGCACATGCCTTCTGCCCAGCTGGTGTGGTGCCCTTCAGACCTGCTGCTCCTGGCTGCCTGCTTCCTTCATCAACCAAACTGGGACCATGAACTGGACTTTTTCCCGCTGAAAGGGACCTGCACACACTTTGCGGGGGCATTGGGGGGGAATCACTAGGTGCTGGGCTGCTATGTGGGGCTGGGGGGAAAGGAAATGCTCCTTTCCCTGGCAATTCCCTGGCGCCCCCTGCAATGGCAGGCCCTGACTGGGCAGCTCTCCAGGCCTGGACAAAGGGCCGGTGGCTGTGGCTTATCAGGTTGCCGTGACAGCATCTTGCCCCGTGGCATGGAGAGCCGGGCAGAGCCAGGCTTGGGGAAGGCGGCTGCTGTGCCGGGCCTGTGTCTGGGGGGATGGACATGGGCCTGGGGCAGATACTCCTTTCCCCTGCCAAGCGACCACTTGCTCACAGAGATTGGTGGCTGCAGTGTTAGTGCCTGATGGCCCTGGCAGGGGGCTCTTGCCCAGGAATGGGCCTGGACTGTGAGATCTTGGGGGCTTTTGCAAGGCAAAGCAGGTGTCCTGGGGCAAAAAGCAGCTTTCCAAGAAAGCATCCAGCACTGCTTTCCCTAGACACCCGGCTGTGCTTGGGCTGGGCAGAAATCTTGCTTGGCAGGGTTCACACTGGTGTGGGGTGGCTGAGCACCTGTAGATCGGCCTAGGCCAGGGGCCAAGGCACCTATGGCTGGTGTCACTGAATGTCTCTTGTCCATGCAGGTACAGGAAGGCGGCGCTGAAATGGCACCCGGACAAAAACCCAGAGAACAAGGAGTACGCTGAGCAGAAGTTCAAAGAGATCGCGGAGGCGTACGAAGTGCTGTCGGACAGTGAGTGGCTGGCTGGTCGTGGGGGCCCCCCCCCCCCCCCCAATCCTCCTGTTGTTACTGGGACCCTGTTGCTCAGAGGCGTGCCAGGTGGGAAGGAACATCTCGCAGTCGGCTAGTCCAGTCTGCTGTGCTGCAGCAGGGCCAAGTAGCCCCAGAGTCTCCCTTAAAACCTCCAGGGCTGGGGATTCCCCCACCTCCTGGGAAGCCCGCTGCAGAGCAGAATAGCCCTGAGGGTTGGAACAGTTTTCCTGGCCTGTCAAGCCCGCTGTTGCAGGCACAGCCTGTTTTCGCCTGTCTGGCGTTCCATGGAGGTGGAGAACAATGGGGGTGAGTCCACACTGCACTGTAAACCCAGAAGTGGGAACCGGAGCAGTGAGTTCAGTGTTTCCAAGCTGGCAGTTGAGCATCTAAACTACCTGATGAACGGGGGGCCTGGATCTCTCAGCCATGCTGCACCATGCTATCCTGACCCAGCTCTGTCGCTTGAGTTATGTCCTCGCTGCAGAATGACAGGGGCTTGGACCCTCATCACAGCAGGGCTGTGGCCCTGACCCGCCGCCTGGCAGGGCGCTAGGGCCCCAGTTTTGAATTTGGCTGGTGTGGATGTGGGTGGAATGTGGATGTGGCTCAAGCCTGAGTCACAGCCTAGCCTTGGCGTGCAGTGTGGACAGACCCTTAGTACCTGTCACGGGTCTGAAGATGGTTCTCAGCCCCCCGAGCCTCTCCTGCCCTCCCCCAGTCATCTTTTCTCCAGATTAAATGTGCCCGGTTTCTAACAGCTGACATGGCTGGATGGTGATGCTGCTCCTGCCCTGTCTCTTGGCCCCAGGAGAGCAGATCCTGAAACAGCCTCCACTTTGCTGTGCATCCTGGGCTGGGCTTAGGGCACAGGGTGTATTGGGGCTGCTGTATGTTGTGGTTGGCTCAGGATCCCTGGCACACAGCGCACTGCCCTGGGCCTGGTCCCTGTGCTACAAGCCCCCTTTGCCCTCCTGAGGTGCTCAGAGAAGACAGGAATCCAGACCTGTCTGCTCCTCTCTACATCCCTTTCCGTTTGCAGCCCTTTGTTCTCCTTGTCACACACGCTGTTTCCTCTTGCCTTGCCGGGGGCTGTAGTGGGGGATCCCTGGGAATCTCTGGTCTTGTCCACCCCTCACATCACACTCAACTTGTTGGAATTGTTCATACCCCACAGACTCGCTCTGGTACCAGGAGATGCTTGTTCCTTGCTCAGCACAGGTCCCAGGCCGTAGTGGCCTGTCCAAACTGCCTGTACATCTAGGAGGGTTGGGTTAGTCCAAGACTCTCTAGATCATGAAGGTCTTTCAGGTTCCTGGGGCCCTTAGTGATCCAGTGCTGATCAGAGCCCTCTGTAAGCCCAGTGTGGGGCCCCTGGAGAGCTGGCAGAGGGACCTGTTGCTTTCCCCAGCCCTGAGCATTTGGGAGCTGCCAGTTGCTCCCGAACCAGAGGGCTGGCTCAAAAGTCCCAAAGCTTTGGGAAGCGAATGTCAGGTCCTCATTGGAGCATTCGTGTCTGAGCCTCCATCTTACTTTGTCACAGCCCTAGAGCCATTTTCCTTCCTAGCAAGGGGATGCCCCCTCCCCAGCCCAGCTAACTGACCCCTCTCGTCCTGCAGATGAGAAGCGCAGCATCTATGACCGCTACGGCAAGGAAGGCCTCATGGGCACTGGTGAGCCATCTCTTTGGGGTGAGGTGTGGGGTTGTCTTGCTGGTGCTGAATTGGGGTCCTTGCTCCTTAAAAACTGGGCAGAGAGGACTGGAAACAGCTGGATGGTGACAGTTGGCAGGGGTCTAAGGGGCAGGTGATGCACTGGGGAGTCACGGCAGAGTGGCCCTGGAAATACCCTGTGTCCCACTACATACTGGGATGTGTGATATCCCTGGGGCTCATCTCTCCCTGGGGCCAGGGACCCAAGCCCATCTGTCTCACTCCATTTCAGAGCAGGGTTCAGGCAGTAGCATCCTCTCTTTGTTTTTCCCCAGCAGGGCCTGGTGGATCAAGTGCCGAGGCAGGCGTCCCTGAATTCACCTTCACCTTCCGCAGTGCTCACGACGTCTTTAGGGAGTTCTTTGGTGGACGGGATCCTTTCGCCGACCTTTTCGGTGAGTTTCGGCTCCCAGCTCTCATGGGTAACCTGAGAGAATGGGGGCCCAGTCCAATACATGCTTAGATTTTTTTTCTAGCCAGAGATGTGGGAGAGGGAATACGAAATGGAAATTGGCCAGAAATGTTGCTGCCCTCTGCCAGAGACTGAGCTGTGTGTGATGGACCTTGTAATGCTGACAGTTTATGGAAATTTATCTTAGATTCAAGCTGTCACCAGCTCTGCTGGAGCTGGGGAGATGGTGGTGGGCAGGGACTCCCCCAGGTTGGAGGCTTTCTCAGCGGTCCTGGTCCAAGCAGTTTCATTCTTCTCCTGCCTGAGTCCTGCAGGGGTGGGACTGGTGGAATATCCATCTCTCAAAACTTTTAAGACCTGGTTAGATAAAACTCTGACTGGGATGATTTAGTGGAAGTGGCCCTGCTTTTAGCAGGGGGTTGGACTAGATGATTTCATGAGGTCCCTTCCAGTCCTAATCGTCTATGAGTCTATGGGAGAGGCCCCTGGAAGTGCTGGGTAAAGGCACAAAAGGGACTGGAAACACTGAAGCGCTGGGCTCAGTCAGTGCAGGGAGGATGGGGTCCAAGACAGGCAGGGAGTGTCCGGAGTGCTCACAAATGACAGGACGACCAGAGAGCGAAGGAGCTGTTTTTGGGGAAGGGTGAAGATCTGTGGTTGAGCAGCTTGGCTGTGCGGCAACTGATCAGGCTAGCCTGGGCACTGGCCCCAGGCCCATGGTAGGAATTAAACCCAGAACTCCTGTATCCCAGGGCTGTGTCCCGCCCACCAGCCTAGCGCTCGCCGCACATGGTGGCAGGGCACAGCTGGAAGCAATGGGGTGAAGTTAGTAGGAGGCAGGGAGGCTGCCTGTTTGGAATTGGCTCCCAAGGGTGCAGGGAAGTTTGGCACTTGGGGCATTTGAACGGAGAGAGACCAGAGGAGCACCAGCCCTTGGCAGCATCTGGTGCCTGTGTTCAGAGTGACCATTGTCTGGGCCCACCCCACAGTTCCCAGGGCAGGAGAGTCACTGTAGCAGGAGGCTGTGGGTTCTTTGGCTTCCCTTAGCGCATCTTCATGACTGGACACAAGAAAGTGCCAGCTCTGTGTGCTACCCACAGGCTGCAGGGCCCACCTTGGCCTGTTCCTGGCTCAGGGTGTAACCCTGTTAATTTAGGGACCCTCCACCCTTTCCCAGGGCTCCAGGCTTGCAGGCTTGTGGGAGCCTCCCACAGTAATAGCCTTAGCCTCTATTTATTGCTGGTTACCAAAGCAGGATCCATGCACTGGGCATCCCATGCTCACCACTTGCAATAAGGCAGACAAGTGTCTTCTGTGGCAGGTAAGGATTAAATACCTGGAGACTGCAGCTATACGTGCAGTTGGTTGGGTTCTGAGATCTGGCAGCTCTGATCTTGGCCGTGTCCTGGGGTTAGGATTCAAAAAGTTTCCCGCTGGACCCAGTAGATGTGGGTCCTGCTCAGCACCACCAGTAGTTAACAGTCATTTTAAATGAATTTGCTTCACACTTCCAGTCCTGGCCCGTTGACCAGTCAGACCCCACCACCACATTGCCTGATTTAAATCTTGCAACATCAGATATACAGCTGACAGAACCGATCAAGGAACCAGGCCTAGACATGTAGAAAGCAGTGGAGAAGTGGGGACAATAAAGGCAACAGTAAGAAGTTGTTTCCTAAGTCCAGCTGGAGCAGGGAGCCCTGACCAGCCCGATGCTCTCAGCTCGTGTCTCCTTTGCATACTTTGCAACAGGGTCTGTACCTGGTGGTGATGGGTCCTCTTGGGGCACGAAAAGGCTTCAGATTTCACATCGCCCCCAGTGATCACCCGCAGAGTTGCCATTTGCACCCGTGGCTGCCCTGCCCCAAGGTGGACTGTGTTTCAGACTTGTGGGGCTGGTGCTGCTGTTCTCAGGCTGTGCTCACACCTCAATCTCTGCCTTCCAGATGAGATGCTGCCATTCTCAGAGCTGCGGGGAGCTGGGCCCCGACACCGTGGACCAGGTTCCCTCTTCTCCTCTTTCCCAGCATCCTCAGGTAGGGGCAATTTGCCTAGCTCCATTTTTCTCATCCTGCTGGCCAGCACCAGCACCCTGGGCCCACATTCTATCTGCTCACCACTGCCAGAGAAGACTCCCAGGTGGTCCCAGCTCCGGCTTTCTTGATGGTTACTCCAGCTCCACCCACAGGCTGGCCTAATACCCTCCTTCACTTTGTTCTCACATCTTCCATTCAGTCCTGGTTACCCATCCTGGTTCAAATGTGCCTTCAACTGTAGCCTCTCTAGGATGCTCTTGCCCTGTCATTCTAGGTAAACATTTTCTCTCTGAGTTTCACACCTGCCCTGCAGTCCATCCCCAGCTGACCCATTATCACCCCATCACCTGCTCCCACCTGGCCAAGGGAACCCCTGTGATCTCCCTGGGGCCTGGTGCTGGCAGGAACTTCTGCAGTGACACTGGCCCTCTGTTTTTCAGATTTCTTCTCTTCGTCCTTCAGCTCCGGCACCGAGCCGGGAATCGGCTTCCGATCAGTTTCCACCTCCACCACCTTTGTCAATGGCAAACGCATCACCACAAAGAGGTAGGAGGGGGCCTGTGCCAACTGGCCAGGCCAGCCTGTCTCCCCACAACACAGCAGCTGCCCCAGGGGACCAGCTCACAGGGCTCTCCAGGCCAGAGTCCCACAGCCTGTTCCTGGCACTTGCTCTCCTTTCCTCCTAGCCTGCTGACTTGATGGGAGCTGGAGTGTGCCCTTCCATAGGGTACCTGAGCTGTGAGGTGCCTTGCTGCCCTTAGGGTGGGGGATCCAGGGCCATGCCTCCTGGGTGCCACCTTCCTGACTCCCCCAGCTGCTGGTAGAATAAGCTTAGCCTCCCAGGCCTCTGCAAGGCTGGCCTGCTCCACACCCTGAACCGCAAAAATGTCCCTCTGGAGCATCAGTCCCTGCTACACCAGGTAGTCTTGGGGTTCAGCAAGTCTCTGCTCCTCCAGCAGGAGCACCACCTGATAGCAAGTCACCTCCTGCACCTCTTTGCAGTGTAGCATGCAGGCGTCACGCCCCTCAGTTTCACTGCACATGTGCAGTGATTGTCCAAAAGCAGAGACTTGAGTGAGAAGGCAGGGAGCCAAGGGCCAGCCAGGACACAGAAATCTAACAGGTTTTCTCGAGCTGGAGCAGGGCTATGAGAGAGGTCCTGTCTCGTCACAGATAGCTTAGCCCAAGTCCTTGTTCCAAGGTTTCCTCCATCAGATCAAGCCCCTGACAGCCTCTCCTCACAGGCGGAAGGACACCAGGGCATCACTCTCCCTGCCTCCCAATAGATCACCTCCAGGCCTCTGATCTTCACCCAGAAACAGGGTCACCACCTTCTCCATTGTTTGCCTTCTGGAGTCTCCACCAGCTTTTGTGATGGACCGTCCCAGAAAAGCACTCCTGGATCCCCTCTGTTCACAGCCAATCAAGACTCTGTTATGGTGGAGCCATCTCCCGTTCTGGTGTGTCTCCACGCTACTGTGCAGCCAGCTCCCAAATCCAGGCTCAGAGGGTCCAACCCTTGCTCTGTCTGGCCTCCCCTGGGGGGAGGGGGGTCTTCCCTCCAGGAGGGTCCCGGCTGTCCCAATCAGAAGTGACACTCGGCCAGTGTAGAAGTTGGAGGGTTTATTAGCAATTCAATTTGAACACCAGTTAGGACAGTTGGTTTTCAGATTAACCAGGAGGTCTAGCAGTAAACTCCAGGACGACCTCCTGGAGATCCTGCCTCTCCAAGCCCCATTTCCCTACTACCCTCCTCCCCCCTCAGCCCTTTGTTCTCCTCCCTGGCCGGCTGACCTGCTCCTGGTCTAAACCGGCCACAACCTGTGTCACCCACAGAGGGTCCAGGTAAGATCTGTCTAAAGCCCCTTTCTCCCCTAGTGGTTCTTACAGTTATCCCACCTGTGTGTCCCATCACCAAAGTACAGGAACAGAAAAGAAGAGCATTTTGGGTATCAGCCTGACATCCCAAAGTAGCCCAAGAGGTTTTCTTACTTCATCACAGCTCTGTGTTAGCATTGACCCCCATGTGCTAATGGACTCTTGCCATGTCTGACATGCCCTGCTGGGTGGGGGGTGGTAACTCTCCCATCTTCTGGGAGGAGGAGTTGTGCTCAGGACCCGCTGACCTGGAGTGACCTGCCGTAAGGCCTGGAGAACAGGGATTCCAGCTCTGCCCAGCACCCCTCCCGTGTCCCTGGACACATAGCTCACAGTGGCTTTGGGGAGCTGTGTGACGTGGGCCTTCAGCCAAGGTCGTACATGGCCCCTTGGGGTGAAGCGGGGGATCCCAATGTGTCTGGATGCAGCTGGAGCTCCTTAGGTCACACTGAGGCTGGTGCGATGCTCACAGCTGTGAGTAACATGCCAGGGTGATCCTGAGGGGAAGGCCTGCTGCTGATGAGGCATATTCGAGTTCCTGGGAGACAACTTAGTGAGGGCAGTCCTGGCTGGGGAGATGCTGAGTGCTCTGTCCTGGCTTTCCCCTCTGGACTGCTTTCGTAGGCTACTGAGTCAGAGGAATGTCCCCCCTGTTAAGCAGGGAGAACCAGCAACTAGCTACAGCTGCTGGGTATGGGCATCCTACGTCTCTGCAGAGCCTCTTGGCCATACACCAGCGTGCTGGGAAGGGAGTCCATTCGCTGTCCCTGTCTTGGGTTTCATTGGCACACTGTCTAGCACTCCTTCCTATGAGTAGAACCCTGCATGGACACAAATACATGGATCCGTATCCCATCTGCAACCACAAGAAGTAGTTCACACATATATCTGTATATTTTTCAGAGCTCTACCTATGAGCTGTTCAGCTCCTGGAACAATGCTGGCCCACGGGGGGCCTCCCCCAGAACACCACCGAAGGGGCAACCTCTGGGGCTGTCTGGCGGTGGTGACACAGACACTGGGGCCATTGCTCTTGTGCTCACTAAGAACAGCTGCACTGGGTCAGACCAATGGTCCATCCACCCCAATGTCCTGTTTTCCAGCAGTGACCAATGCTATGTGCTACAGAGCAACCGAACAGAACAGGGAATCAAGTGATCACCTGTTCCCAGCCCTCTGGCATGCAGCAAACCCTGCCTGTCCTGGCTAATAGCCATTGCTGGATCTGTCCTCCAGGAACTTATAGTTCTTTTTTGAACCCTCTTATAGTCTTGGCCTTCACAATGTTCCCAGGCAAGGAGTTCCACAAGTTGACTATGCATTGTGTGATAAGGTAGTTCCTTTGGTTCATTTTAAACCTGCTGCCTATCAGTGTTAGTGGGTGACCCCTCATTCTTACGTAATTAGAAGCAGGGCTGTCACAGCCCTGAAAAAACACCTGGGCCTGGCCCCAGGGCCTGATTGGACTCCTTTTGCTGGCAGCCCAGCCTGGATCCAGCCCTGCCAGCCAGGGGCAGTGCATCAGGCAACCTCACTGCTGCTGCGAGGACAGGAGGGCTGCAGCCCCATGGTCCCAGTGGCAGTGGCACCTCTAATTAGCAGGACTAAACAACATTTCCCTATTTACTTCTCCACACTAGTCTTGATTTTGCTGCCCTCCATCATATGCCCCCTTAGTCAGCTCTTCCAAGGGGAAAAGTCCCAGGCTGATTAATCTCTCCAGGAGAGCCTAAGTGTGTCCAGATCAAAGAGAAAATAAAACCCTGTGTCCGAGGCTCCTTACTTATGCCCCCTTTCTGGGCTTCAGCTGTGTCTGGCAAGGGTCCCCTGCACGCTACTGGCTCCTGCACCAACTGGAAACTGTCAAGACCCAGCCTGAACAGCAGCTTCTGCCTTTTATAACCTCCCAGCCCCTGTGTGAGGTGGCACCTGAGCCACCCAGGCATTCTGCTGGGAAGGGTTGTGCCTAGGCAACCTCTCCCATTCGGTTTGAGTCCACTTCTTTAAAATGAAAGCGGCTCTCCTTACCACTGAGCCTGCACCCTCCTGGTCACAAGGGGCTCAGAACAGAGATCAAAACCTTGCACAGGTTTGCTAGGCTGTGTGCCTCGTGCCCTCCCATTGTCCAGTGGGTGCGGCCCAGGTGGGCTGACCCTGCATTTCCTTCCTCCAGGATTGTTGAGAACGGGCAGGAGCGTGTGGAAGTGGAAGAGGACGGGGAGCTGAAATCCATCCACGTGAATGGTGAGGAGCAAGGAGTGTCTGGGATGGGTGTCCAGCCAGGGCTGGTGGTGACCCCCCATTGTACTGGCTGCTCTCAGGGCCCCTGTGTGAGATGGGATCTCTGGGGACTGTTCCCCAGCTGTGTGTTGGCTGAGCTCTTTGTGGTGGGGGGGTCCTTTCCACTTCAGATGCTAAGACCACTCAAATGACAAGAGCAGGGTCAAAGGGACAGACCGTGGCAGGCCCAGGAATTGAACTGGGGTCTCCAGGCAGGCTCTCATCTCTGCCTTAAGCACAGCCCTACCTGATCTGGGAGACAGAGCCGGTGCTTCTTCCCGCCTCCATTTTCAATGGTCCCTGATGCTTGTGCCTCCTCGCAGGCGTTCCCGATGACATGGCGCTGGGCCTGGAGCTGAGCCGCAGGGAGCAGCAGGCCCTCCTAAGCCGGGCCTCACACTCGCCCCCGCCACCTGCGCCACAGCAGCCCCGCAGTTCATCCCCAGTCTGCCTGTACACGGACAGCGAGGAGGAGGACGAGGATCTACAGCTGGCCATGGCCTACAGCCTGTCCGAGATGGAGGCCGCAGGGCAGCACAGAGCAGGTGCGCGTGGAGCCAGCAGATGGCCGGGCGGCACCCCTCGCACCCCCCCCGTGGGCAGCAAGGGGAGCAGGAGAACGCAGAGCCCGGGGGCAGGGGGAGGGCAGGAGGGGGCAGCACCTGGGAAGGAGTCCGTTGCCAAAGAGAAGCAATCGCACTGCTGTCTGCTCTGAGCTGGGCCGTGCCCCCGGGTGCCGCTCAGCAAGGCGCTGTGAGAGGAGCCGCCGGGGGGAGCTCAGTAAAGGGCAGGAGCCTCCACATGGTGTGTGTCATTGAGTGAGGAGCTGCCCCTGCAGGGCGGGAACAGAGCTGCCAGGGCCTGCCCGGCCTCCAGGGCCTTTTGTGGGGTAGAGGGGGGCCCATCACTGCTGCATCATACATTCAGCTGCCTGTTCATGCCATGCTACCCACCCGCCAAGGCTGGCATGAGCTTAACCCAGCCCCTGGGTTGCTCTTGCCCTGCTGAGTGTGAGTCTGGTGCGGAGGGAGGGGGTCCTGTGGTTCAGATGGGAGCTGGGGTTTGATGGGCTGTCTGGGGCCAGGTGGGGAGGCATGGCCAGGATGCCCTCAATCCCCTGCCTTGGGCCACCCTAATGCCCTCCTGCAACCTGCAGGGTATGGGTGGGTTTGGGAGGCAGGACTTACTGAATCCCTGCCTCCGGGGGGAAGGCAGGCTCTGCTGGCCGGGGGGGTACCAGGCTGGGTACCAATGCTTTGGGCACCGCTTGTGCGTCCCTCCCCCACCGCAATGCACAGAGCATTAGCCTGGGCCATGAGGGTGGTGGCCTGGGACAGGGCATGTGCTGCTGGTGGCGAGGGGCCAGAACTCAGCTGTCTGCCACTGGGCACAGGCCCCATGCCCAACCTCAGCTGGGAGCAAACTCCCCTGGGAGGGGAGCAGCCCTGCCTTCCTTTCCCTGCTGGGGGGAGGCAAGGATCTCCTCTCAGCACACCCTCCCCCCTGTGCCAGGGTGTGGGTCCTCTCTTCTGGTGAGGGTGTGGGGGACAGAGGGGTTGGGGGAGCCCTGCTAGGGGGTGGCCAGACTGATGGTGTGAGGAAGGTAATGTGGTGCTGGGGGGGAGGGGGTGATGCACTTTCAGGCATTGCTGTGGATCCTGCTCCTCACTCCCCATCCTGCCTTCATTCCCTACCCTGCTGCAGCCCCTGCCTGACACCCCTCGTCATCCCTGTGCTCTCTTCATTGGCCCACCAGCCAGGGCACCATCCACAACCCAGGGCTGGGGGCTCTCCCTCCTGCTCCTCCCCTTTTACCAGTGGATGGGAGCCTTGGGTGCATCCTGCACCTGGCCCCTGGATGGAGCTGGGGGAGAGTGAGGGAAGCCCCACCCCCAGGTTTTCCAGGGCTGGGCTTGGGGACAGAGGGGCACAGCTTGGAGAGGGAGATGCTGCTCACTTGGCCCAGCCCCAAACCTGGGGGAGCCAGGGCATAGGCTGTGCTCCTTGCCTGGTCTGCGGCCCCCCCCCCCAGGGGGTGATGGTGCCCTCGCCCACACATGCGCTGGCTGTCACGCTCACGGCATGTCGTCCCTGTCCCCTCCCCTCTGCTTCTCTCCCCAGGTGTGTTCTGAGGCTGCGCCGCGGGCACCCACTGGTGCTAGGGAGGCTGGTCCCGCCTGGACGTCGCTCTGTTTCCGCACTGCCCCCTCCCTTATGGGCATCCCCAGCCTGGGGGCATGTATCTCCTGTTACTTGCTGCTCACCAGTGTGTTGTAGGCTACCTAGGGCTTGTGTGCAGGTTCTGGCCTGTAGCCTGGCGCAGGTGCCATGGCTGAGCCCTCCCGGGGCCCTGGCCCTGGCGCAGAGGCATGTGCATTGCTGGGTCCCTGGCACTCTGCAGGGGCTGGAGCAGAGGGCTCCAGGAGGTGCTGCTCCCAGTTCTGGGGGATGGGGGGGGGGACGGGACAGACTGAAGGGTTGAGGGGGCTGGGCCTGTTGCCCTGCCCCCAGCACCTCATTGCTTGTGGGGTGGGGGTAACGCCAGCATCAACCCCTCTCCTCTGGCAGCTGGGAAGGAGCCAAGCTGAGAGGCTGGAAGGACAGAGTCACTTTCTGCAGGCCCTGCTGTCTGTCCCCCCTACCCCAAGTGAGGCTGCTCTTCCGGGTGGGGCTGGAGGGCCAAGCCATCCCCTAGAGCAAGGAAGCCACTGTCAGTCAATAAACTATTTGCAATAGCTGCCCTGTGTGGGTCTGTTTGTTGTGGGGGGGGGGGGGGGGTAGGCTTACATTCCCGCCCTGCACAGGGGAAAGGATGTCCTAGGAGCAGCCCTTGTCCAGCCTCAGTCATTTAGCCTGGCACGGGTACTAGGGCTGAGGCTGCATCTCCACCCCCAGCAGTGTTTTGCCTGGGGAGGCTGGGCCCAGGGGCAGAGCTGGCTTGGGCTCCTAAGGAAGCTGCCTCTTGACCCCTTGCTTGCCTGCTGGTGGCTACCTGTGGTATACTTGGGATGTGTGGGGGGGCCCTGCCTCTGGGCTGGGCTCAGTCTATGTAGCTTTCCTGAGCCAAGGCACAGGCCAGGGATGCAGGGGCTGACTTTCCATTCAGCTGTTGCACCCAGTCCAGTGTGGGGGCAGCTGAGGCCAGGCTGGGTTGCATCAAGTCAGGATTCCCCACCTGAGCAGTGATCCAGGGAGGGGCACAGCCCCTCCCTGCCAGAGGGCCCCCTACTCTCCCCCACAGAGACAGGCCAAGCCGGGCTGCAGCAGCACAAATGCGACACAAGAACTTTATTCACAGCAAGATACAAAATTATATTTCTCTAGAAATTTTGCTTCTCGCAAGTGACCCACACAGGGCTGATACATGGAGGAAGGGCCCCTGTAGCTCCCACTGTGCAAGCAACCCTGTACTGCCCCCCCTGCCCGTGGGGCTTGGGCAGGGCCCTGGCATGAGTGGGGCAGCAGGGCGATGATGGCTCCTGCTTTGGCCCCACTTGCCCATGGATCCCTTGGGCCAGTGAGCTGGGAAGGAGGGGCAGGCAGTACCCCCCCCCCATGTTCACACCAGTGGGATGGGCACAGAGCAGCAGTGCACCCAAAGGGTGGTGGTGGGGAGGTGTCTGGCTGGTAGGAGCACTGATGGTGGGGGCTGCAGGCCCCTGGCTGGCTCACAACCCCTGGTGCTGGGTCAAATCTCCCCCCCCCCCACCTGTGGGGCTCAGATGGGGGTGTGTGTGTGTGTGTGTGTGTGCATAACCTGGGCATACAGGGGCTGTGCCAGGGCAGTGTGCCTGGACACACACACACACACACACACACACACACACACGGCCTGTGCTTGTGCCCTGCATGTCACACAGGGGAGCCCAGGATGGGTAGGGTTATCAGGTGTCCGGCAAAAGGCCATAGCCTCTGTTTTACTTTCACATCCTCTGTCTGGCAGGCATTTTAAACATACATGACTTTGTCTAGCTTTATACTTACAGGGGTTAAAGTACGCTGGAATGCTCCAGACACCCTAGTTTAAGGGAGAAGCATTCCAGTTCCCCTAAAAACAGAAGAATATTACATTAATACCACATTTTCTCCATGTGTCCGCCGATGTCCTCTTTTCTTGTACTTCCCCATTGTCCTTTCTATGCTTTGGTATCTGGTAACCCTAATGATGGGCTGTGTATGACGGCGGCAGCAGGCAGGTACTGGGTGTGTGGGGTCAGTTGTGTATGGCGCAGGGGCCCCTCTCCACCGCTCATTCAGGGCAGCCAGTTCAGATCCCTGGATCTGGACTGCCTAGTGCCTGATGGGCAGCAAGCCCCTCCTCTGCACCAGCCCAGGCACGCTCCCCACAGACGGTGGCAGCCTGCCATAGGCCTGGCGGAGCAATGGGTAAGGGGGGGGGCGGGGGGGGGACACACAGCCAGCAGCACAGACACAACGTTACAGGGGCAGATGGCCCCAGTGGGTGGGTGGGCACTCGAAGCACACGGGACAGCACCTTGGGCACAGCCGGCTTCTTGGGGCTCACTGCGGCAGTGCTTTCAGGATGGCGTTGACCTCCTCGGCCACGGCTGTCAGTGCAAACTCAAACTGGTCCTGCCGGGTGAGTCAGAGACCAGAGTGAGCCCCATCCCTGGGGCCCCTCTGTAGCAGGAGGGGAGTGGGAGGAGTCTCCACCCCAGGTTGGTTTTGCCACTACCCCTCCCCTCCCCAGCTGATGGGGTAGGGGCATGCAGTGCTGAGATCCTGTTCCCATCAAGCTGGGCACACCAATGAACTTAAGTCCCACGGAGGGGCAGCCGCCTTGCACCCTCAGAGCGGAGGGGGAGGAATCCAGTCCAGCCAGCATCAGAGCTGGGATAGAAAGCAGCAGCCCCAGATTGCTGCCCACCATTGAGCACCAGCCCACATGCCCAGGGCCCAGGTGGGGCCTGGCTGCAGGGGCCCTGAGCTGTTGGGGGGGGCGGGGGGGGGAAGTAGAGACTGCAGTGGAAGTATCCTGCCCCTTCCCCACAGGGGGGAGGGCCAGGACCTGGCTCTGGGGGGAGCAGGGGGGGTTCGCACCTTAGTCTGCACCATGCCTGGCCTCTGGTCACGGACATGCTCCAGTGTGGCGGCGATGTCGATCTCTTTCACTCCTAGGACAAGGCCAGCAGGGTCAGGGCAGGGAAACAGACAAGCCAGGGCTGGGTGCTGGAGCTGGGGTATAGCCAGGTGCCAAGGACATGGGAACAGGGAGGAGCCAGGGTCAGGTGGTGCAGGGAGCAGAGGTGGGGACAGGGAGGAGGACAGGGCTGTGTAAAAGATGCTGAGGGGAGGAGGTTGTGGTACAAGCACCTGGGGGGCTCAGGGAGGGCAGGGGCAGGGCTCACCTTTGGCCATACGGTTCAGGACCATGTCGATGAGGATGTAGGTGCCAGTCCTGCCTGCCCCGTCACTGGAAGACACAGAGAGCTCACTGCTGCAGAAGGCGCCCAGCAAGGTTCAGGGGCCATGAGAGAGGGGATAGCCATGGCAGGCTCCTTGGGAGACCTGGTCCAGTGGAGAGGCCTCAGGACTGGGTGTCTCCCGTCTCAGGGGCCTCCACGTGGCACACATGCTCTTGCAGTGCGAGCCGACGGAATGGGGCCCTGGGCCAGCCCTAGCTCCACAGAGAGCAAGGGCTCAGGCGGGGCATCCAGCATGGCTGTGGCCTTGCCGGGATAGAGCCTGCCCCAGGCCAGGTGGGGCCAGTGGTTACCTGCAGTGCACGATAACAGGGCAGGAACGACCCCGGTAGCACTTGTTGACCTTCCTGCAAGGACAAGGAGAGAGCCGGTGAGAGCGGCCAGCCCTGCCCTGGGAGCCAGCCAGGCGTTTGCACCCGCAACTCAGCGTGCAGCCCTGCCCTGGGAGCACAGTCAGTCAAGCTCTGCACCACATCTCCAGCCTGGTGGCAGGGTGAGAAGGGCCTGGCTACCGGGCCACTGGCCCTACCTCGTTGGAGTGAAGGGTGCATACGGGCAATCACTCCCCGTGGGGAAGCCAGCAATGCGCTGCACCCCCACTTAGCCAGCAGCCACTGCCCCCCACATGGCATTCCTGCAGCGACATGGCCACATGCCCCCCTGTGGCCTGGCGCAGGACAGGGCTGGCTGTGGGGCTCCTGGCAGGAGGCCATGCAGAAGAAAGGACAGCAGAGCTGGGAGCTATTCCCTGGCACTGGGCGCAGTTCATTAGCTCAGCCCACAGAAAAGGGGGGCTTTGAGGCACTGGTGCTCTGTCTGAGAGTAGCCCTGTTCTGCCCTGAGACTCCCAGCATGCACAGCACGGTTGCCTTTGGGGCCCAGGCCCATGCCCAGGCTTTGCACCGAAACGGGGCTCACGGGAATACTCTGGGCGCGGGCTCCATGCAGTATGCACGGCTGCCAGTGCTCACTTTTGTGACTATGCAACTGGACCCAGACCACTAGCTGCAGATCACAAAAATGACACTGGCGGCTGCAGGAGAGAGAAGGGGGAGGAGACAGCGTAAGTGGGGCGGGAAGGAGCACAGTGGAGATCCTGGCTGGGCCATGGGGCCCTACCCCACAGAGGGGCCCAGAGGCAGCACAGATGGCCACAACCAACATGAGGCTTGCAATCACAGCCTCCCCCCCATTCTCCCCCTGGGTGTTCCCCTCCTCGCCATCCCAGCCCTTGCACATGCACACTCCACCCCCCCCACATATGGGGTGGCCTGCGGAAGCAGCAGCAGCACAGAAAGCTGTTAGAGCCAGAGATGAGCTGACTGCAGACCCAGCCTGGCAGGGAGCTGGGGGATGCCAGGGTGGGATGGTGCCCGCGATAAGCCCTGCTCCCCCAGCTCTGAGAGAAGGTTATACCCACGCCCCTCTCTGCAAGGGGGAAAACCCACAGGCACAGAACCTGGCTCATTGGCTCAGTCCTGCCTTGAGCTAACCAAAATGCTTAGCCCCATTCGGCAGCAAAAGGCTGATATGGGAACCAGGCCTGATCTCTATGAGGAGACATGCCCCATGCCCAGGTACCTGCCAGCCAGGGGCTGGAAATCACCACCCCACTGGCCTGAGCATATTAGCTGTCCCCTATCCACCAACTGCATCTGCAGTGTTAACAGCAGGTCGCCTCTCACCAGCCCGTGGTGGTTCTGACAGCCTATGGCCACCAGCCTCAGGATCTCAGTGGCAGGTTGCTCTGCTGACCCCTGGGTCTGGAGAGCTCAGTGCCGTGCTCCTCCAGCAGGCCCCCCACTTGGAACCCCCTACTCCTGGCCATGTGCCACCCAGGGGGACTGTGACCCTCTGGCTGGGGCCAGCAGAGCCTAGAACCAAGACTTGCCCCTTCACTGTGGAGTGGGACGCTCCTGTGGACAGCCCAGGTCACACTGGGCTTTTGGCTCCCATTTGTCATCTCACTCTCTGCCCCCCAGCTTTCCCCCAAGGAGCGGCTGGGGTTCTGCTCTTTATGCCCCAACTGTGATAGCTGAGCCTCACGCTGGTTACTGCTCCCATCCCCACGTGTCTGGGCCCTTCACTCAGGGCCTGGCTTCTCTGCCAGGACTCCCTGTTCCGCATCCGACGCCAACGGCAGGGCAGCGCATCCTCCAGGCCAGGGCTCTTGTCAGCCTTTTGGCCTAAGCCACTGGGTGGCAGTTTGCCCCAGTCATTCAGGGACTTTTCCTTCTGCCAGATCCTCAAGGGCTGGCTCCAGAGGCTGGGATGAGGGCCATTGCCAGAGTCCCTCCCCATCTCCAGACCAGTCTATGCTCCACAGGTTGGCACACTCGCTTCCGTCTTTTCCACCACTTCCAAGCGACTCAGGAGCACAGCCTCCTCCAAGTGGGCCTCAATGCCCTCCAGCTGCCCTGCTCCCCCTCCCCAGATCCACCCCAGATTGTGTGTTCTGCCCTGGGCTCCCTCCAGGCTGCCCCACTGTAGGGCTGTATACATGCCCCACACTGAGTCACACCTGGGGCCTGGGCCGGCAGTCTGCCCTGAGCCTGCTGCCCTGGCCTCAGCCTGCTCCTAGCCAGGATGTTGGGGGGAGCTGCCCCTTACCTGCGGAAGTCCAAGAGGGGGCGGGTGGTGGTGGGGATGCCCTCAGCTGGCCAGCTGAGGAAGTGGAACTGCGTCAGGGTGCGGGTCTCTTGGGACTGCACATTCTTCAGGTAAAAGCTGCGCACCAGAAAGTCCTCGCACCAGATGTGCTCGGAGACCAGGTTCACCTGCACAGAGAGGCCCAGGGTGTAAGGGCTCAGCTGGATCCAGCCCCATGCAGTGGGAAGGCCTCGCTTCAATGGTGTCGCTCCTGGGGTTTCCCCATCCTGGGGCCACATGCTCACCCAGGCTGGGCTCTCTCCATGGCACCCCACGGGGCTCTGGCCCCAACAGGCTCAGCACAGCTGCCTGCCCCCACCACTTGCCTCGTAGATGTGGTAGAGGGAAGAACCTTCATCAGGCCAGTAGCGATCGCATTGCTTGACACTGTCCTCCACCAGCGGGCTCAGCATGACAATCACCGTACAGCCATTCTCCCACACCATCTGCACGAAAGCACAGGCTGTCAGCAGTGGGCCAGGGCCAGGCAGTGTGGGAGCCCTGCTGAGGGCAGGGCCAGCCCGCACCTACCAAGCCGGGCTGGGCCGGAGGTGGCAGGTCTCTGATCCTTGCCCAGGGGATCCAGGGGTATCTCTGGAGGGGGGTTGGGAGGGTGCTGGGCACCTCCCTGCCATTCTTGCCCCTGGCTCAGAAAAGCCCAGGCACAGCAAGGCCCAGTGCAGAAAATGCCTGCCATCCTCTGACCAGTACTGTGGGAAGCCTCGTCTCCCCACTGATGGAGAGGAACTCGAAGCCAAGCCAGGGGAGGGCAGCGGTAAGGGCCATGACACCCATTGTAGGCCAAGCAGCAGGGATGACACCTCATGCCTAGTCATGGCCAATGCCTCAGAGCTGGGGTTGGAAGGTACCAGCTCCAGCACTCTCCTGCATGCCTCCTTGCAGGCTGGCACTCACCTGCCAGAAGTCAGCAATGGTGTGTGAGAGTGGTCCCTGGGTGGCGATGTAAGCTGGCATCCGCGGATCATGTTCAATCTGCGCCAGGAAACAGCGTGTCAGACCCTTCCCTAAGCAGTGTGAGGGGAGAAGCAGCAGAGCCCCCAAGGAAATCAATACTTGTGCCAGATTGCACAGGAGAGCGGGCACATGTCTCTACAGGGCAGGGGAATGAGTGTGTACATGTGTGTAACCAGGAGAGAAGCCCCTCACTCAGTGCCAGGCACCCCAGGGCAGGTGGACACAGGAGAGCAGGCGCACATGTCTGTATGGGGCAGGGGAACAAGTGCGTACATGTGTGTAGCCAGGAGAGAAGCCCCTCACTCAGTGCCAGGCACTCCAGGGCAGGTGGCCTTGGGGGCAGGGCAAGCAGATGGGGGCCCAGGCGAGCTCACACTTACGATGGGGCTGGCATTGATGAAGTCACTTCTTGATGGGTTGCTCTCGGCCTTCAGCTTGATCCGCGCATGGTCATCTGGGAAATCGCCACAAGGAGAGCTGCGAGTGAGTGACAGGTGGGCACAGAGCCCAACCAGAACCATGCACCCAGGATCTGCAGGGCCTCAGGTCTGCCCAAGGGGAGCCCGCTTTTGAGGACGAACAGAAAACGGGTTCTTCCTGTCCAAGTCATCCTGGATGTCACACTCCAGCCTTGGAATGGGAGTCCCTGGCCAGGCACCCCCAGCCTGTATGGTCCCTCCAGCTACAGCCAGACCCTAAGGGCCCTCAGCGTGAAGCCCACTGGGCTTCAGTCCATGGTGGGAAGGGCATTCCCAGGGACAGGGCACTCACAGGGCACATAGTCCGGGTTGCGGTTCTTCTTCAGGTTGGCCTCACTCTGGGCAATGGAGCAGACATTGGGCTCAGCCTGGTATGCGCACAGCGCCTTCCACTCCTTCGCCAGCCTGTCACGGTTCCTCAGGTGGTCCTCCATGTATGCCTGCTGAGCGAGCAGGCAGGTCAGCGCTGGCAGTGAGCACAGCAAGGCCCAGTGGTGGTAGTGCAAAGCGCTGTGGGGTGGGCAGCCCCTTGGGGTTGGATGCAAAGAAGAGGCCATGTAGGTGGCTGAGAGAGCCCCTGGGGAGGGGACCTCAGGCACAGAAGCAGGTGGCTTTGCTGAGCCCAGCACCCAGCTGGAGACCCTGCAAGGATGACTCCTTCCCTGGGTGCTAAGAGAGAGATGACCTCCTTGGCTGGGGAATTGCTCTGGGCTGAGATGCTTTAGGCCTTGGTGTCTGCACTGATCTGTGGGGAATGAGAGCCGTACAACCCAGGTCACAAAGCGAGGCTCTGCCAAAGTCTGTCTCCCCTGGGCTCTCGGACCACAGCTCCCGCTGCAGGACGCAGGAGGCCTGGCGCCCCACAGGTTCAGTCATAGCAGGCAGGTGGGGAGGCCACGTGGCCTGCCCAAAATGGAACACAAGCCTCCGCCCAGGAATCAGCTAGCATTTAGGGCTCCTGATGCAGAAGTTGGCTCCCCGCAGTGACACATGCGTGTGCGCCCCCCCCCCCACACTCCCGCAGGGGCAGCTCACACAAACGTCAGCCCCCTATGGCTCACCAGGATCATGTGGCCGGTGGAGATGTCCATGTTGGACTGCACGGGCTCCTCGCACCAGGACGGCGTGCTGCTGTGAGAACTGGGGCTGGCCTGGGGGGCATCGCTGAACTGGGATGAGACGCTGCTGACCCGGGAGTTCTCAGCTGGAGCCGGGGCCGGGGCTGGGGCTGGTTCTGTGCGGCCAAAGAGTGACCTAGCAGCCACATGCTGCCGGCACAGCTCCTGGGGGGCGAGACAAACACTGTCGCTGCCATCCCCAGCCCCCGGCCTCCCTGTCCAGCATCACCAGAGCCCACCCTGCAGCACCTGGGAATCCAGGCTGGGATTCACCCAAGGTGCCCAGCAGAACCAAGGAGCACTTGCCCCCAGGGAAGAGCTGGAGCAATGGGCCCTGGGCTCCAGCCTGGGCACCACGGCTGAGCACAGCTGGGTGGAGCCTGGGATGATGGCTGGGTGCAGGTGGGGAAAGCCCCACAGCAGGATGCACAGATGTGTTGCCGGGTGGACTGGGGCCCTCGGAGGGGATGGGGGGCTGTGCGGAGGGGAAGGGCCCCCACGGTCTGTGTAGGGCTCTACAACCCCTGGTCCAGCCGGTCGACGGCTGCAGAGCACCATGCCATCTGGAGCAGCACAGAGTGACGCCTGACCTTGGGGCAATAAGACAGTGTGTTGCCCCAGCCCCAGGTCAGCCCTCAGCCCCACAGCTCCAGTTGAGGCCCATCGCTGACCCAGGCTGGGCATCGGACAAATCAAGGGATAGCTCTGCGAGCCCCCCCCAGCCCTGCACCCCTCCAAGCCAAGCTATGGCTGGTTCAGGCACCTAGGAGTCAGTCCCCATTGTGCCACCCCAGGCCCTACCTGGTACTCGAAGGTGCCGTCCCCTGCGCCCTCGGGCCCCAGGGCTGCCAGCCGGTCCTTCTCGCGCTGCTTCGCATGCTGGCGCAGGCAGAAGACAATGGCTGCGGCGATGACGACGCCCGCGACGCAGGCCAAGGCGAGGAAGGTGAGCAGCACAGAGTGGAAGGTGTCCCGGAAGTGCGACGGGCGCGGGTGTGAGGCGGCATCATTGCGCTGGGGGCAGGGGGTACAGTTAGCTTGTGGGGCTGAGGGTTACACTGGGGATCACAGCCCGGGAGCTGCCTGGGCAGGGGGGCCCCAGAGTCACCCCACACCCTATCTGGAGCCAGCTGGGGGTGCACAGGGGACTCGACCTGGCCAGCATCCCCGAGCCAGGGCGCCGGAGCGCTCAGGGCTGAGCCCCAACAAGGGGCAGGCCCCGAGCCCCAGGCTGCATTCGCCAGGGGGGAGGAGCCAGGTGGGGAGCCCCAGCACCAATTGTCCTGCCTGCTCTGGCCGGGTTAGGTAACCATGGCAACCACACAAAGATCCCAGCCCAGATGGGGTTGCCGTGGCAACCGTGCACTGCGGGACACACGGAGAGTGCAGCTAGCGCTGGGGAGGGACCCCTGGGCCTCGCTCACCCACATCCCTCCACCCTGGGGTGCTCCCGCCGACGAAGGGACGAGATCCTCCTGCTAGCCAACGGTCCCAGCTCGGTGCCACTAAAGGAACAGGCCTCGTGCCCCATCCCGCCCTCTGGGCCAGCCAGTCACCTGCCTTGGGGCAGATGGAAGCTGGCACCTCTAGGGGAACAAGCCCCAAGCCCCACTGCCACCCCTTGCCAGTCCCCCTCCACATGCACCCTGATATTCCCACCCCCAGACTCTGCCTCGCTCCCCACAACTGTCCCTCCCCCCCGGAGGCTGAGGTGGGATGTGGTGGGGCACTAGGAGGACCATCCTCCTGAGCGCCTCTCTCCCAGCCCCCGGCAGCCCTTCCTCCCGTCAGCTTCTGGCCACCGCCACGCCAGCACAGTGCTGTAAAGGAGGCATTTCGGCGCCCCTCACAATGAAGCGCCTGGAGTGAGCAACGCCAATCGTGCCCTTGGATAGAGAGGCCCAATGGAGCCACGCCGCGGTGCCCGGGGCAAAGCCCTTTTCACCCTGCCGTAGTTACAGCCCTGCACCAGCAAAATCCAAACCCAGGTCCCTGTGCCCCATCGCTGCCATTCCCAGCAGCCCTGCCCTGCCCAGGACTGTGGCATCGCACCCTCCTCTCCCTCCCACTCCTGAGACTCCTGCCTCACCTCAGTCACTGCAGCCCCCACGCCGAATGCCTGCAAATAACAGCCAGAGACACCTCCCTTGCCTGGGCACCCGTCTCTGGCCCCACCTCGCTTCCCCCCCAATGCTGCACCCAGTGATGAGGGGCCAGGCACCTCTGGAGCCCAGCAAGAGGATTCACCCAGCATTGCTCCAGCCTTGGCAGCGAGCTGGGTGGCTCAAGGCACCCCCACCGGTGCACGCCTCCCCCTCAGGCCGTGTGAGAAGTGGGGCCCCTGAGAGGGGAGTTGGGATGACCCTTTGGCCCCTGGGGCACTGCCTGCAGTACTTTGGGCAACCACACTTGTACAGCTATCAGTGCTGAGCCCAGCCCGCCACACCCAAATCCCCCAGCCTTGCTCGCACTTCATGCCCCCTCCTGAGGTCAGGGCGACAGGGTCAGCCATGCCCCCTGAACCCCCTCGGCGCTTCAGGCCCCATCACCAGACAGCTCACCAGTCCCGCACACCCCACTGTGCGCCATCAACTGCAAACCCCCTCCGGGAATCTGGGGCTGGCTGCCTTGCCAGCGACTCCTGACCTCAGGGACGGACAACGGGCACTCCCCACCGCAGCTGTTTCTTTTCCCAGGACAGTTTGTCTCCAAATGGTGGGGGTGAGGCCAGGCTCTGAGCTGTACCTCTCCTGCCAACTGGATGAAGGGCAGCGAGGGACCAAGTCAGTCCAAGTTCATCACACTGGCGCTGGTTGGGCAGCGGGAGATGGCAGGGGATGGGGAGCCATAACCTCTCCTGGCTGCTAGCCTGGCTCCTGCTGACACAGCCCCTTGTGCACATGGCACAGTCTTGGAGCTCATAGGAAAAGTCACTGTCAGCTCCCCAAACACTAGCGTCCTGCCTGGCTGCTGGCCTGGAGTCCCGCAGGAACTGCCTGCTGCTGCTCACCTCCACATGGGCACCATCTCTCTGCTTCCAGTGCAGCGTGGCTCTTCATTCTCATGCACCTGCAGCTGCTGGCACACTCTCCCTGCTGAGGGTCAGGTTTTGTCAGTTATTTGTAGTAAAATCAGGTCCAGGCAATGGGCAATAAACAACTTGTCTCTGACTTCTACTACAAAGGACTGTGACAAAATGGGGCTAGACTGCAGGGAGGAGAGTCTGAGTCCACTGGGACAAGGGGGAGAGTCCAGCTTCCACTGCTGCAGGTGGTGGCCCATGGGCGACACTGCCCTGGGTCCCCCTGCCTAGGGCCAGTGGCTCGGGGCTATGGGGGCTGGGAGCTCCGACACTGTGGTTCCCCCCACACACTTGCAGCAGCTGGCAGCTGTGGGTTCCCATTGCCTGAGAGCTCCATCTCAGCCAACCCAGCTGAAGAAGCAGAAACTGTCAGCAGTCTCTGAAAGTCACGGCATCTGACAATCTGCTCCTTCCTCATTGTCCAGCACAGGTCAGCCTGGGCCCTGGCCTGGAGGTGCCCACCCCCAGCAGGTTCTGAGCAAAAGCCATGACACCCCTTCCTGCCCATTCTGAAATAACCTGCACTGGGTGGCAGTTGCCAGGGCCCTGTCAGTCAGTGAGCAGCTGGCACAGGAAGCCTTGGTATCGCCATTATTTAGCACTCCACTCTCCTTCCAGAGAAACTTCCACACCATTTCGGGACTCTGCTAAGCTCCTGGCCCATGTTGTCTTGTGGCTGAGAGTTCCACAGACTTGGTTCTACAAACACACCCCTACCTGTGGCTTAGAGCAGCTGCCAATCCATCTGAGCAGCTGCCCTCTGTCCTGGGGGATGGCAACACCGCACCAGCTCTGCTTTCCCTGCTCTTCGGTAGGATGCATCCCTCTTCTGCCATTCCAGCCGCTCCCCTGTCACACATCAAAATGCTACCCTGCTCTCTGCATCCAGGGGACTGATGGGGCCATGGGCAGGTGGGTGGCTCAGACTGACCCCAGCTAGGTGACCGCCTCTCCCTACTGCCTTCCTTGTGCCCCGGTATTGCAGAGATGTACTCCCCCACCACACGCACACGGCCGGCTGGGGCTTTGAAGAGGCAGCTCATTCATGTATCTCCTCATCAGCCAATGAAACCCAAGTGCCAAGCATGATATCATCACACTCACCTCTCATTGGCTGGGGCCCAGGATGTGGTTACCTAATTGCTGGCAGACCTATTTGCTTTCCCAGGGGCACCATGGAGCCCACCACCATGCCCTTGTCCTCCCCCCAGAGATGCAACCTTCTGCTGTGTCTGTGGGGTCAGCCCATGCAGGCTGCAGGGACCAGAGACCCAGGCGCTGGCCAGCCTGGCCGTCCTGTTACACGGAGCAGGCCCACAAGCCCATGCAGTCGCCGCCTGCTGATCCCCCTGAGCACCATTAGAAGATCCTATCCCCCAAGGCTGGCTGGCAGAGCCAAGGGCTCCCAGCCTGGGCCACACACGCTGGCTGCCCTTATGTTACAGGGCACTGGTGGGAGGTTTCCCGGCCCAGCTTTGCTTGGTCAGGCTGTGGGAATGCACCCAGCCAGGGCAGAGCCAGGGTCCGGGTTCCCCACCCCTTCCCTGCCCCGACCTGTACCCCCACGTCCAGTCTCCCCCCACCAGCTGTGCAGATCAAATGCCCCAAGCATTCCCCCCACAGGCAGAGTGATGGCGAGCAGCAGTTGGCATCCTGCCTCCCTCTGTGGTGAGAGCTCTGCTGCCCCCAGCCCCACTTGGCCCAGGCCCAGCTCACAGGGAAGGGGGCAGCACGCCCTCTCCCCCCCCCACCGCCCCCACAGCAGAGCAAGCCCAGAGCAGAGCTGTGCTCGCAGAAATTGGGGGGGGGGGAACGAGAGACATGTGACCACATATGACCCTCCCACATCTCACATCTGTTTGGGGGGCACTGCCCCCCAGCTATGCCCACAGCAGTGGGACTGACTCCCATTCCAGAGCTAGATCTCAGGGCCACGGTGACACCCAAGTCAGCCAGTCTCGCTGCTTAACAGCGTCCACCCAGCCGACACACTGCTCAGTGCCAGCCCTGCTGCAAGGAGAATGAGAGCCTTGGCCCAGGCACTGCCCTGCAGCCCAGCGCTGGAACAAAGAGGAGGTGCCACCACAGCCTGTGATGCAGACCTCTCCTAGCGCCTCCCCCCACGGCACAGCAAAGCCGCCCTCCTATCTCATCCCACCCGTTATTTCAGCAGAGAACAGGTTTGATAGAAAACTCCAGAAACTAAGGGGGAAAGGATGAGGGCTCTCCCATCCTCTGATGGTGAGGGAATTTTTCATATTAGTTTGTGTGACTACTGTCCAGAGGAGCTCAGAGAAACAGGGATCCCCAGGACTCACACCAGCCCTCTGTGCTCTCCCCGCTCCTGCCATAGTCCCCAGCAGAGGCAGGACAAGCAGGCACCTCAAAGCTTTGGGGCTGAAAGGGGAGGAAAATAAATTCAGGGGAGTGTAAGTCATGGGATCAGGTCACATTGTAACAACAAATCAAAGCAGTTGTTAAGATTCAAAGACGTAGGAACAGCACATAGAGGAAGATGAGATCAAATCACCTGTTGTAATGAGAGAAAAATGCAAAGTCCCTATTAAGCCCTGAAGTAATGCAATCAAATTTGCAAGTCGGTTCAATCTTGCTGTTACAGCGTGACCTGTTCCCATGACTTACACCTCCCTGCATCTATTTCCTTTATTCTGTAAATTCCCCCATCTTCAAAGCATCTCATGAGGTGTGATTTTTCTCCCACAAAAGCTCATGCGGTAAATAAATTTGTTAGTCTTTAAGTGCCACAGGACTCCCTGTTTATTTTACTGAACTAGACTAACATGGCTGCGCTCCTCCTCTTGGGCTGGCCTGTGACTCCTGCTGTGCCAGGAGATGGAGGAACAGGGCAGAGGAATTCAGTCACTAGGGAAAGGTAACGGCTGCCAGCTTGGCTGACACTGGGGAGATACAGAGCAGAAGCTGGGGCTCTGGAACTAGCAGGTCCACCCTGGAGCTCGGACAGTGACAGACCCATGTGCCCTCTGGACGTACACAGTCGAAAACACTAATTCTCGCCAGAGAGCCTGCAACGTAGCCACCAGGCTTCTCTGTGCTGGGGACAGCATGTCCACCGTGAGAGGGTGGGAACCCGCAGCAGGGCTGGGCTGGGCTGGGCTGGGCCGGAGATCAGGGCTGGGCATAGGGAGGAGTAGTGGGGAAGAACTGAAACTCCAGCAAGGCCCTGGGGCCCTCAGCAGCCGTTCCAGAGGGAGTGGCTGGCTGCTTTGCAGGTGCCAGTCATGAGAACCAGCTGCACCTGGACCAGAAGGGGGACAGGCTGGCCCCCTCCCGGCCCCCGGGGCAGCCCAGCCGGCATCAACAGCTAGGGTGCCTGAGGGCAGGTGGGGCTGGGGTAGTGGTGATGCAGCCCTGGGGTGTGCGTAGTGGGGCTGGAGCGTCTGCTGTATGAGAACAGAGCCCATAAAACAGGACTTTCACTCATCCCACAGTATGAGCCCCTGTCCCACATGGCCCTGCTAGCAAGCTGAGCCTGGGGCATCATTTCCACACAAACTGCACTTTCACCCTCACACAAGACCCTTCCTGGAGGAAGGTGCTGCCCCGGGCTGTGCACTGGGAGCTGCAAAGCCCATCTGCCCCAGCTCCCCATTCACCCACACCACCAGGGAGGGCATCGCAGAGCCTGGCACCAGCTCACGTGCTAGGATTCCACATCTGGTAGCACCAGGCCTGCACCCACTGCCCAGTCCAGCCCCACAGATGCACACAGAGGGACTCTGACTTCCTGGCCCAGAATGAACTACGATACGCTGGTTATGCTGGGATCCCTGTGCAGGGAACTCTTTCAGCAAGCTGGTGAAAGGTCCTTCTTCACTCTGACAGTTCCTACCCCACACAGCCCCCAGGACCCCTCAGCACCGAAACAATCTTATCCCACCCCGCATGTCCTCCACCACTGAGACATGGCCATGCCCCCGGACACTCAGTTGTTCTAGCTTTGCATGGCAAGGGGGGAGACAGTGGTCAGGGGTTTCTTCGCACAGCAGGTCTCTGCCTTACCTGCCCCACGCCCGTCTGCACAATCTTCAGTCCCAGTTCAGCCTCCAGCTTCGACTTCACCATTGCTGCAAAGAGAGGAGAGGTCTGGGCAGGGAGCGAATGGCTGCCAGGGCCCTGGCCTGGGGCAGTGCGAACGGGGCAAATCTCCTTGCCCCCACCCTGGATCATGGGGTATCGCACTGCTTCCCACTTCACATCAGTGTGGGCACTTCCCCTACCATCTGCCCTCCAGGGAGAGATGCCAGCCTTTTGGTGGAGCTCACAGCAGGCCCTTGCAGCAAGGGGAGGAGGTGTCACACTCCCTCACACAAGATCCTCAGGGCAGGGCTCATAAGCACGCATAAAGCCAGGGGCCAGGGACGTTTGCTTAGGGGAAAGTCACACATGGGGGTAAGGGTGACGCCGCAGGCCCTGATTTTGGGGGAGAAATGCAGCTGTGACCATGTGTGAAAGGACTTGGGGTGCGCAATCAGGGATCAATGAACCACTTCCCCCAAAGCCAGACCTGCCCACTTCTGCCCCCCAGTCTGGGAAGCCTCCCATCACCAGTGGGTGCAGGGTGCCTCCCTAGCACCCCACTCACCGGCCCGATTGGTCACATCTGCCAACGACAAGTTCTGCTGGTTCTGCCGGACCCGGAAAGTGAGAGCTGGGCCCACAACACTGGAAGGAGGAGAGAGGCCTGGGCGTCTGGCACGAGCCAAAGAGGAGCAGAGTCCAGCCTAGGGGCCATCCCCCTGCCCAGATCTCAGCCTGGGTCCCTGTGCCCCTGGCCTGGCCTAACCAATCAGGAAGGGCGGGTGGGGTAGCTGCTGGCATCTGTGATGAAGTGGGAAACCTCTCCAAGGCTAACGTGGGATGACACGGGTGAGGACCTTGTTTCTTTTCTGTTCTGGTGATGGGACACAGCCGGCTGATAAGTAGCCGAGCCATTAGGAAGCAGGGGGCAAGTGTTTGGGCAACCTGTACCTGGTACCTTGCTGGTCACACAGGTTCCAGCTGGTTGGACCAGGGGGCAGAGATTTGGGCAGAGCCTGGAAGGAGAACAAAGGACTAAGGGGAAGGGAGTGAGGAAGGAACTGGGGGTCCAAGAGGCAAGACCCTATCCTGCGGTGTAGCCCTAATCCTCGGGAGGGGTTCCACTGCTATATGTCCTGGTGAAGCTGACACCAACTGTCCTCGCTGCTGTATGAACTGGATGGCTAATAAGTCCTGTGATTTCCACACTGGCTGTGAGTCACTGCTGATCGGGACTGCCAGAGACCTGCCTGAAGGGGGTCGCAGATGGGGCAGGAGTTCGGACCCTCTGAGGCTGGAGGTGGGAGCTGACTGCATGGAAGCATGAGACCTGGGCAGTGTTGGAAGAGTGATCTGCCTTCTCAAAATCCTGAACAGCTGGGCAGAAGGGTCCGGAGAGAAGCTTCTGGGCACCCTCCGTCCCATCGTCCCATCAAGAGAGGCCAGCAACTGCGGATGAGATCTCAACCCCCAACCACACTCACCCCCCAGGCTGCCCATCCCCCACAGTACCCCCACCATCACCTCCACCAAGTGCTGCTACCTCCTCCCAGGATGCACTGCTCTGCAATCCCCCTCTCTGGGGCCCCCATGAAATCCCTTGTGACCCCACCTGATGTTGATGAAGCTGGCCGTGGACAGATGGACGTGCTCAGCCAGCATCTCCAGCAGCCGGACACCAGCGGCGAGCCCCAGAGGCCTGGAGGGAAGTAAAGAGGGGGTGGCTCAGCTGGGCTGGGGGGTCCAAGATTGCAGCTCCTGCCCTCCCAGCACCTGAGGCAGGTCAAAGGCCATGATGATCAGCCCGGCTGGAGGGATGAGCAAGACAGTCACCGGGCAGCTCCCAGCACCAGCACCGCACAGGAAGACTGCAGCCCTGCCATGCAGCCGACATGGGGAGCAGGGGGTGTCATTGAGCTGGCTTGGGAAGGAGAAGTTAGGTTGGTGCACCTAATGCGTGGGCACTTGAGAAGGCAAGGGGAGGGGAGAGAGGCTGGTGTGTGGACGTGTGAGTGGAAGTTAGGGACATTTTTACCCCACCTGAACACATGGCTATCACGCGCAGGAGCCACTGCACTTACGTCACACATGCAGCCCTAGCCAGGCCTTTGTGCCGCTCCTAACTGTCCAAACCAGCTGCTGTCCAGTGCATGAGGGAGAAGGTCCCCATACAAACCCCCCCACCTCTTCAGACCCACCAGTGTGGGAGCAAGACAAGAGACCACCGCCAGGACTCTGGAAGTCAGAACAAGCTGGCCTCACTGCACAAGGAATGAGGTCCTGCCTGCAGCCACCCCAGAGAATCAACCTGGGACCCATGACCAGGGCAGGGGTTGGAGCAAGGAATCCTGACCCCTCCCCACCATAGCAAGAGACTTGGCAGAAATGCAAGCTCTCTCAGCCGGAAACAAGGGGGTCTGGCCCTTTCACCCCCCGCCCTTCACATGGCCCAGCCCCTGCCCCCAGCTCTTACTTCTGGTCGGTGACGATGTAGCCATACTCCTCAGCCGGCTGGGTCTCCGGCTGCTCCCCCTTTCCACCAGGGCTCCCTGGCTCCGGGTAACTCTTCTTCTCCACTGGGACTGGTCTGTCGAGGCTCAGCACCTCCCTGCCTGTGGGGACCCTGGGCCCAGCCTGGCCCAGGTCCTGTGGTTCAGGCTGGGATGACGTAGGCCTTACACTGCCCTGCACCGGGCCGGCTGCTACCTCCCACCTTGGCTCCTCCGTGGAGACAGCGGCACTGGCTGGATTCTCCGGGGGAGATGGTGTGGAGGGGGGCAGTTCCAGCTCCTCTCCGTGCTGCATCTCCCCTTCCATCACCTGGAGCAGAAGCAGGCAGGTTACCAACAGCTACCCCTGGCTTGTAGCCGAGTCTGCATCATTAGGGAAAATTACCCAGTCCCTAAGGGGGCAAATGGGGCCTCACCAGCTCATAGCATTCACCTTGTGACCCACACTCTCCCCCTAAGGCCTTGGCCAGAATCACATTCTCCTTGTTACCTTTTGTAACAAAGCGGGGATACGTTGGGGATTTAATCTGACTGCTATGCTTGTGCCTCAGTTTCCCCACATGCATTACGCATGTACAGCAGTGATGGGACCTGGGTCTGTGATCATTGCAGGGACCACTAGGGTGGCTGGGTCTCCCACAGCCCCAGTAGGCAGCAACCCCTGCTTCTGCACGACAATTGTACAGGTCAGGGCAGGTGAACATCAGGGGAATCACCACTTAGCCCAGGAAGGAGACAAAGGACTGGGAGGGGCTAGCACTCTGCTCCAGGGTGGCTGGGGAAGTGATCAGTCCCCCAGGCAGGGTGCAGTGGGGAGGATGGCCCCAGATAGTCATGGCTATAACTGCTAATCAGTCAGCTAGACCAGCCTTTCCACCCTGTGATCCCGAGACCTAATCAACCCTTCTAGCATCCACACTGGCTCAGAATCACTCTGCCTGTGGAAGTGGGTGCTTGGGGTGATTCCCTGGGACCCTGCGAGGTGGGGGGGGGTTCCCACAGGGGAATCTCTGATGGAGCACAAGTGCTAAACCCTTCAAGGTCACATGAAGGAGACAACTTCACGGGTGTGGGGACAGCACAAGGGTGACAGACCCCTCCCAAGGCACTTTCGTCCTGTCTGGCTGTGCCAAGAAGATGGTAGGAGCATGGAGACCTGGTAGGACTGTGGCAGACTCCATGGTGGCAGGGTTCTGCTCTACAAAAAGATAACGGGACCAGAGCATGATTCCTGTGAGGCTCCATCACACCTTCACAACTCTTTTTAGCTGAGATGGAGCCTGGGTGCTGCAAGACTCACCCCACATTTCTCTTGAGGTGCCTCAATCCTGCATGCAGCCCCCCTTCTGCTGCGCAATGTGACACTGCCCAGACTTAGGGGATCATTTATGATTGTTTTTAATGTTAATATTTCATATTTGCAATAATCCATGTATGATATACCATGTTAGGCACCAACAGAAAGGTTGTACTCTACTAGGACTGATTCTATGGTTTATATATAGGTGTCATATCTGTATTAGACATTAGGAATATGTTTGCTCTACTTGTGTTTCAAGTTATTTGATTTTGGGAAACTTCCCAGACTGGACGGTTACAGTCATTGTCTCAGAAATGGTCCATTATGGGAGCCCACAGGAACTGTAAGCTCAGGGAGAAACCTGCTTAGTGAGGCACCTGGACCAACCATGTGACTCAACCCCATTTTGAGTTACAAAAACTCCACACAGCTGGGGAAGGCCAGGTTATAAAAGGCAGCAGCCTTATCTCCATTTAGTCTTCAGTCCTCAACCAATGCTGATCTCTAGACCAGTTCATCAGTTATGGGACAAAGGACTGAGGCCCACTTAGGTGCTGGGTATTTTAGCAGAGGAACTGGACAGTTCTGCAATGACTTGCTTTACGTGGACTCTAAATCATTTGTACGCATGTGATTCACTTTGACCTTTTAATATCTCTCATACTTTTTCTTTTCATTTTAAACCTTTAGTTGTAGTTACTAAAGGATTGGCTAGCAGCATGGTATTTTGGGTAAGATCCAAGCCCATATTGTTCTGGGTGATGTGGCTAGTCCTTTGGGATCAGGAGAACCAATTTCTTAAAGAGACCCAGTGGCTAGTCGGGGACCAGAGAAGCTGATGTGCAGTGAAAGGGGCTGTTTCTATTTTGTTATGCTTGGTGATGACTGGTATGGTGAATCAGAAGCATGATTTGTGATGATTAGGAGTCTGGTTTAAGTACTACCCATCAGCATTTGAAGAGTTTGGTTCTCATTTTTGTAGCTTGCCTTGATTTTTGTATATTAAGCTGGTTGTCCCAGGAGGCTAGGGCCACGCCTGTAACCACGAGATGAACATGTGCAGATGGAGAAAGCACACGAGTGTCAGTGTGCTCTCAGCAAACATTCTGTTTGCTCTCTGTAACCTGGTAGACTACCCCATTGAGCACCACCCTGGGCAGATTTCTCCAAAGAGCCATAGAATCATAGGGTCGGAAGGGACCTCATGAGGTCATCCAAAAGCAGGACCACTCCCACTAAATCATCCCAGCTGGCGTTTTGTCTAACCAGGTCTTAAGTGTTTCTAAAGATGGAGGTTCCACCGCTGCCCTAGGTAACCCATTCCAATGCTTCACAACCCTCCTAGTGAGAAAGCTTTTCCTAATATCCAATCTCAGCTGTCCCAGCTGCAACTTGAAACCATTGCTCCTTGTTCTGTCCTGTTACTACTGAAAACAACCTGGTTCCCTCCTCTTTAGAACACTCCTTCAAGGGGCTGAAGGTAGCTATCAAATCCCCCCCTCAGTCTTCTCTTCTGCAGACTAAATAAGCCATGCGGCTGAAGGGAATGCATTGGACACACTCATCAAACACTGCTTGGCCCAAACCTATATGATAGTGGTTCCCAAACAGTGTGCCGCAGCAATTCCTCTGGTGTGCTGCGAGAATCCCCTTAGCCAGAACCACAGCCACACGCAGCAGCCCCATGCGGCCCCAGCCAGGGGGTTCCCTGGACTCAAAGCCGCAGCAGCAGCCCCATGTGGCCCTGGTCAGGGCCCAGGGGTTCCCCAGAACCGTTACTGTGGGTGGTGGCCACATGTGGCCCAAGCCAGGGGGATCCCCAGAGCCAGAGCCACTGCTGTGGGCAGTGACACCATGCAGCTCCCGCTGGGGGTGTAGCGGAGCCAAAGCCACAAGTGGTAGCTCCGTGCAGGACCGGCCCGTGTGTTCTCTGGAATTGGAGCTGCAGGCAGTGGCCCCATGCGGACCAAGCCTGTGGGTTCCTGTGGTGAAGTAAAAAAACCTCTTGGGTTACTGTGGTTCTTCTTTTTCCTGTTCTTGGGTGATGGTATTCTGGTGATGGGACACGGGTGTGATAACTATAGGTACCACTAGGGGGGAAGAGGCTTTAGTGCGACCGTACCTGGACCCCCTGGGGGTGACAGGTTGTGGCCGGTTTAGACCAGGGGCAGGGCAGCTGGATGGAGAGGAGAACAAAGGGAGGAGAGGGGAGAAGGAAGATGGAGGTCGGAGGGGCAGGACCTCCGGGGCTCGTCCTGGGGGTTTACTGTCTGCCCTCCTGGTTGATCTGAGAGCCAACTGTCCTAGCTGCTGTGCTAAGTGGCTTGCTAATAAACCCTCTGACTGCTACACTGGCTGAGTGTCACTGTGGATTGGGACGGCTGGGACCCTCGTGGAGGGAGGACCCCCCCCCCCAAGGGAGACCAGACGGAGCAAGGGTCGGACCCTCTGGGCCTGGATTTGGAAGCTGGCTACAGGTAGCGTGGAGACCCAGGTGAATGGGAGAAGGCTCCACCGTAGCAGAGTCCCTGGCGGGCTGTGAACAGAGGGGACCCAAGAGGCTTTTCTGGGTTCTCCATGACAGTTCCCCAGAGCTGAAGCTGCGGCCCCACACAGCCCCAGCCAGGGGATTTCTCTGATCTGGAGCACTGGGCGGTGGCCTAATGTGGTCCGAGCTGGGGGGAGCTGGAGTCCAAGCTGGTAATGCCAGCAAGGTTGGTGGAGTCATTGGTTGGACCCAACAGAGCCAGCAAGAGCCCAGGTGAGGCCTGCACGGGGCTGTGAGGGCCCAACGAAGCCAAAGGGTGTGTGGAGGGCTGCGCACCCACGGACCCCTACCCTAACCCCTGGATGACTAGATGGTCTTCGTCATTACCGAAGGACGAATATGAGGACGGAGGGCTGCTGCTGACCCCAGCTAATCCTGTGGGAGACCCGGGGACGTTCTGGCAAGGTTAGCTGTGACCCCCATGAGGTGCCTGTGTAAGTTCAATGATGCCAGGCAGGACTCTAGTACAGCCCAGGGAGGAGGCTGTGCAAGGGATCTGCTAAGGCCCACAATGGGGTCTGTGAAGGTCAAATGAGGTGGTGGGGCTGGTGCTTGCCTGGGTGGAGGTGGTTGGGGCCCTGGCAAATCCCTGCAGGAGACCGAGCAGGGACGCAGTGAGGCCCTATTGCTATTCCATGCTTCTTGCCACTGCTGTGCACTTTCACACCCCAGGCTCCCCCTTGCCCCCTGACATAGCCACTCTTGTTCTCCCTTCCCGTCTTCCCTCTTGCCACCTTTGCCTACTTCCCACATGGCCATCTTGCCCTCCCCTGCCAACCTACATAGCAGCATTTCTCAAAACAGAGTGCCACAGCTTATGAATTTTCATGAGTTGATTTGAATATTCATGAATGTATAATTGAAGGCATCAAGGTGTGGCACAGCAGAGAAAAGGTTGGGAACCATTGCTACAGGAACATTAAGCTTGCTGAAAAAAAAGCACTCCAGCCGCTCAGGGAGAACGGACAATCCTGGCCAGGGATTTTACACTAAGAAGAATGGATAGAACAATTCTGGAAGGGACAGGCAGACAATAGGATAGCTTGCTGCCCTCCCAGAGTCAGGATGTGAGATAACACCAAGACTGGACGGGTTTCTGCAGTCAATGGAGCAATCCACACTAATGACAGTGCTTCAGTGTCTCTTGCAGATTACACAGGGCATTTCAGTTCTCTGAAGAATGCCCAAGTGAAGGAAGACAAGCCAGGTGATCCTGGGAGTGAACTGGTGGCTGAGGAAGAGGGGTAACGTTCTGGCTTTGTGGAACATTAGTCTACCTTCTACCAGCATAAGGAGCTCTACAACTGGGCTGGCCTCCACCTCAGCAAGGCACAGACAGGCTGGTGAGGGAATTACACTAACAGTAGACGGAAGAAGAAAATGAACAGTCCTCTAACACAAAATCACGATGCTGAGAATGATATCAAGACACCAAAAAACACAAAGAAGAAATTCTTGAATTGCCTGGACACCAAAGCTAAGATGCTAGGTAATAAAACAAGAGGAAATGGAATTGATCTTGGCAGTGTTACTGATAGGAAGACCTACAAGATGGGCATAGTAAAAGCCAGCAGTTATGGCCTACTGAGGAAGGATCAAGTGGTCAAAGAGGAGGGCAAAGATGCCATTGCTTCTTTGAGTCACAGGCCATTCAGAAGAAAATGATAGCAACCTTCAGCTACTTGAAGAGATGCTCCAAGGAGGACGGAGCTCAGCTGTTCTCAGCAGTAACAGAGGACAGAACAAGGAGCAATGGTTTCAAGTTACAGCTGGGGAGGTCGAGGCTGGATATTAGGAAAACCTTTCTTACTAGGCGAGTGGTGAAGCATTGGAATGGGCTACCTAGGGAGGTGGTGGAATCTCCATCTTTGGAGATATTTAAGGCCTGGCTGGACAAAACCCCGGCTGGGATAATTTAGTGGGAGTGGTCCTGCTTTTTTGGCAGGGGGTTGGACTAGATGACCTCATCAGGTCCCTTCCAACCCTATGATTCTATGATCTCAAATGCTTATCAACGTCCTACCAGATAAAGCACAAGACAGGGTATCAGCTGGTGTCTGCTGTTTACCAGCAAATCCCACTAGGGAACAGGCGGATTGGTGCCTTAGGAACCCACATAGGAAGTGTAGGGAAAAAGAGCAGCATGATCATGGGGGAACCTCAATTTGAATGCCATACGTTGGTTGTCTCATGCTGTCCCATGGTGCCAAAACATCCCTGGAATTTCTAAAAATTCTAGATGACAGTTTTCTAACTCAGAAAGTGCTGAATCCAATGGGGGTGGGGGAAGGAGAGGAACTCTGCATGAGACCTTGACTTGACAGACAAAGAGGAACAGATCAAAGATGTAACAATTGGTTGTAACTTAGGTGCAAGTTATGACCTGATCACATTTGCTGTGTGGAAACAGAACAAAGTCTAACCCACTAATACATATCTACCCAGGGGTTTAAAAAGGGACAATTTCATAAAGCTCAGAACAATCATGAGCCAAATCAGTTCGAAGAAAGTGTTTGAACAGAAAAGTGTGAACGATAATTATGAATTGGTTAATACTTCACTAGATGCTCAGAAAAGCAACCTGGCTTAGAATAGAAGTGAAAGCAGCTGTAAAAAAGAAATATAAAATAGGGAATATGCAGGACTGGATTAACCAGCCTGAGGGGGATAGGCTGTCTCCATCATGGGGCTCCCACCCCCCCAGTATGTTGGCTGTAGGCAGACAGTTGCTGGAGGGCCCTCTTGTCACAGTCCCACTCTGGCCATTCTCACTCTGCCCCTGGGGATGAGGTCAGCTGGCACATGGTGCAGCCCCCAAGAGCCACAGGCCCTGGAGGCCCACACCAAAGCAGAGGCTGTGCCACACACCAGCTAGCCCTGCCCCCTGAGCAGACCAAACAGACACTGGCTTGCCCTACCCTGCCCCTGGGAGCAGACCAGCTGGCCCAGGGGCAGGGTAGGAGTGCAGAACCTGACCTCTGGCTCCAGCCCACCACCCCCGCCAGCAGTGCTCTCAGTACCCCCCAAGCCCCACTGGTGCTGTGCAGGGCAGGATGACGGATCAGGGAGGGATCTTAGGCTCTGGGGTCTGAGGCTTCAGCTACTTTAGCCCCGTGTTAATCCAGCCCTTGGAATATGATAGTAATGACTATAAATCAGAAGTTATGCATAGTAGAAAACGGATAAGGGAAGCAAAAGAACACCAGAGTACTATATGGCTAGCAAAGTTAAACACAAAAAGGATACTAGAAATGAAGGAATCCTAACAATAGTTCTAAATGAAAGCTGTAGAATTCTCAATAATTCAGAAAACCCAGATGTTCAATAAATTTCTGTGTTTGGAGGAGGAAAAAAAGATGTCTTATCATATGATGATGAAATACTTTTCATGCCAGCAGTAACTCAGGAAGATGTTAAATGGGAATTACTGAAGTCAGACATCTTTAAAATCAGCAGCTCTGGACATCTTGCATCCAAGAGTTTTAAAAGAGATGGCTGAGAAGCTCACTGACTCATTAATGTTAATTTGCTATAACCCTTGGAACACGGGGGGAGGGTTCTAGAATATCGGAAGAAAATAAAAGTTGTGCCAGTTCTTAGAAAAGGGCAAGTGGGATGACCCAGGTAATGATAGGCCTATTAGTGTGACATTAATACTGGCAAAATGACAGAAGAACATCTGATAATTGGATTTCAAAAATAAAGAGTTGAAGGAGGATAATATAATGTAATTAATGCAAATCAGCAAGGGTTTATGAAAAATATCTTGTCAGACTAACCTTTTTAAAAAAATGATATGAGTTTGGTTGACAAAAGGCAGTAGCACTGCTGATGTAATGTACTTAGACTTCTGTAAGGCATGTGACATTGGGGCTGCATGACATTTTGATTAAGAAACTAGAATGACACAAAATTAACATGGCACACATTGCATGGATTAATAACTAGCTAACAGGTCTCAAAATGGAACTAGAATTGGGAAATCATCTGTTTCCAGTGGGCTCCTGCAGGGATTTTTTTGGCTCTGCATTACTTAATGTTTTTATTGATGCCCCGGAAGAAAAACATAGAATCATCAGCAAAGTTTGCACTGGACACAAGAATTGGAGGAGGACAGGGCTGCAATATGGAGCAACTTGGGCACAACAAAACAATGCCCATTTTCATATGGCCAAAGGTAAAGTCATACACCTAGGAAAAGAAAACAGACTGCACTTACAAGATGGGAGATTTGATTCTGGGAAGCAGAGACACTGAAGAGAACTTCCAAAGGGATAGCTGTGGCAGTCTAATTCAGCAAAGCAAACAAGGAGTCTGCTGGCACTTTTAAAGACTAAACAGATTTATTTACTGCATGAGCTTTCATGGGAGAAAATCCCATTTTGTCAGATGCTTGAAGATGAGGAATTTTCAGAATGGGAGGAAAATAAATGCAGGGAAGTGTAAGTCACAAGATCAGGTCACACACTAACAGCAAATCAAAGCTGCTGTTTAGATTGAAACAGTGGGAAGAGCATGTAGAAGGCAGGGAGATAGAGAGGATGCAAACTTGAAGAGAATGTGTGATGCTGTTTGGATTTAGGGAATAATTTTCTATCATTCTTCATACTAATACTTTATATTTGCAATAATCTACATGTGATATGCCATGTCTGATATCAGTAGAAAGGCTGTACCCTGCTAGGAATGATTCTATGATTTATATGAATGTGTCATATCTGTATTAGAAGTAAAGATTATGTTTGTTTTATTTGTGTTTCAAGTTGTTTGATTCTAGGACAGTCCCCAGACTGGATGTCTACAAACAACTGTCTCCTTAATGACCCATTATGGAAGCTCCTAGTTGCAGTGGGCCCAGGGAGAACCCTGTTGAGCCACTAGGACTTACTCATGTGACTCAATCCCATTGTGATTTGCAAAAAAAACCTCCACATAGCATGGGGAAGGCCAGAGCCGATAAAAAGCAGAAACATCAACTCCTTTTTGTCTTCAGTCTACAACCAACACCCACCTCTGGAACTATTCTGCAATTGAACAAAGGACTGAGACCCACACAGGTTCTGAGCCTTTACCAGAGGAATTGGACTAAACTGCAAATTCCAAATTTTTCCAAGGACTTGCTTTCTATGGACTCTAAATCATTTGTATGAATGTGATTCACTTTGACCCTCTAACATCTCTCATTTTTTCTTTTTATATTAAACCTTTTGTTGTAGCTACTAAAGGATGGGCTGGCAGTGTGGTATTTTGGGTAAGATCCAAGCCTCTATTGTTCTGGGTGATGTGGCTGGCCCTTTGAGGTCAGGAGAACCTATTTCTTTAAGAGACACAGTGGCTAGATGGGAACCGGAGGAGCTGATGGGCAACAAAGGGGGCTGTTTCTATTTTATTATGCTTTGTGATAACTGGTGTTGGGAATCAGAAGCATAGTATGTTACTGATTGGGAGACTGGTTTAAGTACCACCAGTCAACGTTTGGACAGGTTGGCTCTCACTTTTGCAGTTTGGCCAGATTTGTGTACAGTCAGGAGGCTACTCCAAGAGACCTGGGTGACACCTGGCATCAAGGTGAGTAATCAGCTGAACACGAGCTCCCAGTACCGTGCTATGGCCAAAAGGGCTGGGAAATGCACACAGGAACAGAGAGTGGATTTTCCCTCCATATTTCATGCTGGTGGGATGGCTAATGGAATCCTGTGTCCAGTTCTGGTGCCCACAGCTCAGGAAGGATGCAGAGAAATTGGCAGTGAGGGGGTCAGATAAGAGCCACAGGAACAACTGCAAGATGTGAAAACCTGCCCTGCGGGGGTAGCCTCAAGGAGCTCCATCTGTGACTCTTCTCAAAGAGAAGGTGAAGGGGTCACCATCTAAGTACCTACATAGGGAACAGCTATTGGACAAGGGCTCTTCTGTCTCGCAGAGATGAGTCCAACACAAGCCAGTAGCTGGAAGTTGAAGCTGGACAAATTCAGCCTGGAAATAAGAAACCAATTTTCCAGCATGGGTTATTACCCACAGGAACAACTTCCCAGGGACCAGTGGCTGATCTCCATCCCCGGCAGGTTTGGCACAAACAAGAATGAAGTGGAGCCAGTCTTTGGCCTGGGTCATATAGGGCTCAGACAAGATGGCCTCACCAGACTCTTCTGGCCCTCGAATCTAGAACTCTGGGAACCCGGCCTGAAAGTGCCATTAGACTCAGCATGGCCCTCAGACTATGAACCTGTGGGGCTGGGGAAAACTGGACTTACCCGTTTTACCTCTGGAGCTTCCTGGACAATCCCACCTGGCAGGGAAAGAAAGGGACATTTTGTGTGGGTTCACATGCTGCTCCAGGCACAAAGCAAGCATGCAGGGCACGAGAAAAGGGGTGGGGAGTATATCAGGCAGGTTCCAGAAGGTGGAAACCTATCCCTCGCCCCAGAGACAGGCAGCACATCTGAGGGTAGAACATGTAGTGCTGATGTTTCATATGTCTCCTCTTCATCCCAGCTGCACCCCCTGTACCAGCAGTCATCCCCCCTGCCAAGACCACAGCACTCACCAGAGCTCTGGAGCAGTTGCAGCAGGGCAGAGAGCCTGCTGAGTTGCTGGGGACTCAGGTCCTGCAGCCGCACCCCATAACCAGCCAGCACAGACATGAGTCTCTGCAGGGCGGCCTCTGTGGGAGGGAGAGAGTGTTCATGTTGGGAACCGACCCATGGAACCACGCACTTGGGGCAATCAGCACCCCAGTGCCAGGCACATCATAGCTGGCAGGGGAATGGGTGGAGTTTATTGAAGGCACAGGCCTTCCCTGATTGGCTGTGGTGGCCCCACCTCTTTCCCAGCAGCCTACCCTCTGTGCCGGGAAGACAAAAGTTTTAAAGTCCATGTAACATGATTCTCTCAGCTGTCTGGGAATCTATCTGGATGGAGCATCTAAAGCTCACCATGCCAAGCCCTTAGGCAATGTGAGACCAACACTAGCCTTCTTAGCAAAACAAAAGAGGAGTCTTGTGGCACTTTGAAGACTAACAAACTAGCAAAGATAAATTTATTAGTCTTCAAAGTGCCACAAAACTCCTCTTTTGTTTTGCTCAACTAGACTAACGCTTTCAAAAAAAAGGGACAACAGTTGCCTTTTCTCAAAGTATTGTGCAGCTTACTTTGTTGTTTTTGCTTAGGTGCCTTGCTAAGTGTTTCCACAATTAACCTTTCATTCATACACACTCCTCCTGGATCACAGAAGACTGGGATTTTATTCAACTCCTTTACTCTCTGATGCTGTCTGCACCCCTCCCACCTCCTGCCCAAACTTCCTGTGTCTCTCCCCAGCTTCCTTATGGTGAGGGATGGGGTGGTGGCTGTTTAATGTACACCCAACACTTGGGTCTGTCACAGTCCCAGTCAGCCAGGGAGGGATGCACAAGCTAGTGAGTCATCCTACAGAAGCCCCATTCCCACTCTGACCCAGTTCTTGCCTTTGGAGGATCACATAGACAGCTGCCTCTCATGCTGGGAGAGGAGTGGGGAGGATAGGTAGCAGTGGGGGAAGGAGAGGCTGGAAGGGGCAGTCCCACGTACGGCAACTAGAGTAGGGCCTGAAAATGCACTCTGAGGTTCCCTAGTTTGTCCCTGCTGTAACTGCTAACATAGTCTGTCTCTGCTGTGATCCTGAGTTATAATAAACCAGGGGTTGGCAACCCCTGGCATGTGAACCAAAAATGGCATGGGGGCCAAGCCTGAGCAGCATGTGGTGACACTTAGGTTTCCCTGCTGGTCCTGCTCCCCCAACTCTGCATCAGTTGGGCAGAATGAGCCATGTCCTGTGGCTCCAGGCTCCCACTGACCACGCTTCCCTGCTGGGGAGTGCAGCCAGCAGAAGCCACAGCATGCGGTCCCAGCCACCTGCTGGGCAGGGCTGGAGGTGAGTGGGGCAGGTTGCCCCCCCCCACTTCCGGCTCCAACCATGGAGCCGGAAGCTGCCCCCCAGCAGGGGCGAGAGGTGGCCCCAGCCGGGACCCAGAGGCAGACCGCTAGTGAGGGTGGTAGCTGGCCATGGCCCTGAACTGGAGGCCTGGCCCTGCCCCCTTTTGGCCCTGCCTCTGGAACCCACTGAGGGTGTGGTCAGCACAGCTGGCAAGGGGGCTGGCAAAGGTTGTTGACCCCTGTAATAAACGCTCCTGATGCCCACCCCAGCTGCAAGCCACCCTGACTGTAGGGTGGGTACATGGCTCAAGAACCGAGGCCAAAGACACTCCAGCATCTTCTGGGGAGGTGTTTGGCTCACAGTTTTATGATCATGACCTCTGGTTGTGGCTTTTCCCCCAGGTGATGCTGTGTGACATCCCTTCATTCATTAAAAGCTTCTTTGCTACACTCAGACTTAGCACTTGCCTGATAGGCAGCATTGCCTCTAAAGGTGGCCAGAGAATGGCATGCAGTTTTCCCACGTCAAACCAATTCTGTGTTGCATTTTTGAAAATGCAGCAATTCACTATTGAATCCAGCCCTGGTTGCTGCTGACTGCACCTGGCAGAAGAGTTGTGTACAGCACAGGCAGATAGTAACATCATCAGAATGGCTATGGCAAAAATGGGTTATCGCAGCAAATGACACAGGAGGACAGTTTTTAAACACGCCAGAAGCAAGAGAAAGACGAAGGAAAGTGTAGCTCCTCTGCTTAGCAGAGGAGAGCTAATGACTGATGACACAAAGAAGGCTGAGATGTTTAATGCCTATTTTGCTTAGCCTTCACTAAAAAAAGCTGATGACAACCAGACACTCAACACAATTATTATTAACAAGAAAGTGGAAGGAACGAAGCCAAAAGCAGGAACGAACTTGCAAAAGACCATTTAGAAGAGTAAGGCTACGTCTACGCTACACTTTACTTTGGTATAATTTAACTCATGTTGCTCAGGGGTATGAATAATCCATACTCCAAATGGCGTAAGTTATACTACCTAAGCTCTTTGTCGGCAGTGAGAAGCTGTCTGGGTTTAGGAGGTTGTTTATGGTTATCTTTCATATTAATATTTCACATTTGCAATAATCCATATATGATAGTCCAAATTCTGTACCAAGAGAAAAATTGTAATCTGCTAGGAATGATTGTATGGTTTATATGTAGGTGTCATATCTGTATCAGAAGTTAGAACATAATTATGTTTTATTTGTGTTTCAAGTTATTGGATTCCAAGGCACTCCCAGACTGGATGTCTGCAAAACCACTGTCTCCTTAATGGCCCATTAAGGAAGCTTCTGGGTACAGTGAGCTCAAGGAGAAACCTTTTGAGCCACTAGGACTTGCCCATGTGGACTAACCCACAAACCCCAAATTCTTCAAGGACTTGCTTTACATGGACTCTAAATCATTTGTATGTATGTGATTCATTTTGACCCCTTAACATCTCTCATATTTTTTCTTTTTATATTAAACCTTTAGTTGTAATTACTAGAGGATTGGCTGGCAGCGTAGTATTTTGGGTAAGATCCAGACCTATATTGTTCTGGGTGATGTGGCTGGCCCTTTCGGGTCAGGAGAACCTATTTCTTTAAGACACCCAGTAGCTAAGGCGGACCAGATGAGCTGATGTGCAATAAAGGGGGCTGTTTCTATTTTGTTATGCTTCCTGATGACCAGTGTGGGGGATCAGAAGCATGTTTTGTTACTGACTGGGAGACTGGTTTAAGTACCACCCATTAGTAGTTTGGGGGTTTGGCCCCTGGTTTTGAAGCTTGCCCCAATTTCTGCACATTCAGGTGGTTATCCCGGGAGGCCCAGGTCACAGGCAGCAGAGCTTCTCTCACTAACACAGTGACCACAGGAGAGCGCTCTCTCTCTCTCTCTCTGACATTGGCACAGAGCATCTGCTCTCCTGCACTGCAGCTGTAACAATGTAGACATAGCCTTGGATGCAAGTCAAGTTGGCATTGGCTGATGACATTGATCCTGGATGCTTAAGAAACCGGCTGAAGCAATCTCAGAACCCTTAATTATCTACAGGTGTTCTTGGAGGACAGGTAAAGAGATCCTAGTGGACAGGAGAAGAACAGACACAGCACCTGTCTTTAATATTATTTTCCTGTGTCTTTATGGGAGTTGTGCTGACTTGTCTACAATCCCCCGGGTCCTCTTCACTCCCCTTTTTTAATCTATCCATTGTGAACACCCGGAGGATAAACAGGGTTCTAAGGAACAGCCAGCACAGGGTTGTCAAGAACAAATCTGGATACACCAGCTTCACCTCTCTTTAGGACAGGGTTACTGCCTCAGAGGATTTAGGGACATGGAAGACATGATGTATCTTGATGTTAGTAAGGCTTCTGACAGTCCCACATGACACTCTTGTAAGCAAACTAGGGAAACGTGGTCTGAACAGAATTACTGTCAGGTAGGTGCCCAACTGGCTGAAAGCCTGTTTTTATCAATTGCTCATTATCAGATAGGGATGTGGTCCTACTCAGCATCTTCATTAGGAACTTGGATAATGGAGAGAAGGGCATGTTTACAAGATATGTGGATGACACCAAGCTGGGAGGGGTTGCCAGCACTTCAGAGGACAGTTAGAGTTCAAAACAGCTAAGTTGGAGAACTGATCTGAAATGAACAAGATGAAATTCAATAAAGACAAATGCAGAGTACAAGAGATAAGAAAGAAAAGATCAGACGTACAATTACAAAAGGGGGGATAAATGGCCAGGTGACAGCACCACTGGGAACAGCCTGGGGGTTACAGTGGATCAGAAACTGAATACAAGTCAACAGTGACAACTGCAAAAAAAGGTGAATCGCGTTTTGGGGTGTAGTAACAGGAGCACCATATGCAAGACACAGGAGGTAAGAGCCCTGCTCTGCGCTGGTGAGGGCTCAGTGGCATTACTGAGTCCAGCCCTGGAAAGATGTGAACAAACTGGAGAGTCAGGAGCAGAGCAACAGAACTGATCCAAGGTTCAGAAAACCTGACCTCTGAAGAAAAGTTAAACACATGGGCATGTTTCGTATGGAGAAAAATATTTGGGGAGGGGGCTACAACAAGGGATTCATAGATTCTAAGGTCAGGAGGGACCCATGTGATCATCTAGTCTCACCTGCACAATGCAGGCCACAAAATCTCACTCACCACTCCTGCAATAAATCTCTAACTTATGATTAAGTTATTAAAAGTCCTCAAATCATGGTTTACATACTTCAAGAGACAGAGAATCCACCAGCAAGGGACCCATGTTCCATACTACAAGGGAAGGTGAAAAATCCCCAGAGCCTTTGCCGATCAGCCTCGGGTGGGGGAGGGAATTCCTTCCCAACCCCAAAATGGTGATCAGTTAAACCCTGGGCATGTGGGCTAGCATCAGCCAGACACCCAAGAAACAATTCGCTGTAATAACTCAGAACCCAGCCCACCAACTGTCCCATTAGCATATCTACCACCAGTAGCCAAAGATCAGTCAACTGCCACACTAGGCTGTCCCATCATACCATCCCCTCCATTAATACATCAAGCTCAGTTTTGAAACTAACTGGGTTTCTTGCCCTTACAGCTCCCCAAGGAAGGCTATTCCAGATTTTACTCCTCTGATGGTTAGAAACCTGCATCAAATTTCAAGTCTAAATTTCCTGACGGACAGTTTATAACCATGTGTTCTAGTGTCCACATTGGTGCTGTACTTTAATTCTTCTCCCTTTATGGTATTTATCCCTCTGATGTATTTACAGAGAGCAATCATATCTCCCCCCAGTCCTATCCCCCTTTGAGTAGGCTTCACATGTCACGGGCAGTCACAAAGTGGCCAGCGATGAGTTGTTCTCTGTGACCACTGAGGGCAAGACAAGAAGAATGGGTTTACCTGCAGTGAGGGCAATTTAGGTTACAGACTGGCAGGGGCGTTGCTCCCCCCCCGCAGGCCCAATCCTGCTCCAGCTGGGGATTGGGAACAAAGGGCCAGGATGCCACGGTGGCCTGGCCCCACAGCCACGGCTGGTGTCGGGGCACTGGCACTGGGGCTTGTGTCCCCTGGTGCCCAGCACCAGCGAGGCCCCTGGAGACTGGGGAAACTTTCTAACTCTTAGGGATGTTAGGCTCTGAAATGGAGCGCTGGGGGCGTCATGGAGTCCCTGTCGTCAGAGGTTTCACGCACAGTTCAGGGAAGCCCCAGGCTGGGCTGGTCCAGATTTCCTCGGAGGCAGGTTTACCTGACTGTGCCTGGGGATCAAGGGCTGGCTGCTGCTGGCTTCCCTCTTTGTCAGGCTCAGCGTAGTCCCTGTAGTCCTGGGGGATGCCCTGGCTATGCTGTGTCCTCGTGCTGGCAGGAGCCGACTGACTTGTCTTCTCTCTGGGCAGGTAGAGCATGCCCAGGTCCTGGAAGAGATGCCCCCCATCTGCCCCAGGTTGCCCCCCATAGGAGGGGATTGGGCTGACCCCAAAGAGGGCTTGAGAGGCCTGGGCAGGGGTTCTGCCAAGGAAATCGGGGGCCTCCGGGCTCTGCCTGGCTGAAATGCTCTGGACAGGGCTCAGCTGCCGCACGCCGTCCTCGTAGCCGAACTGTAATCAAAGCACAGAACCATCATGCTCTTAGTGCCACAAACAGGGTAGCAGTTTCTGTATCCTCCCCAAAATCCAGAAAAGAGGGACCCCTCGCCCAGTGTTGAGATGCAACCACCTTCGGGGTGGGGTGTGGCTGCCGACGACCAGCTGCACTGCACAGCAATTGACAAACAAGCTAGTGACACAATCCTGCCTCCATCAGGAGCATGGGGATGCAAGATGGGATAATCAGCCAGAACTCACTTCCTGGTGGTCCCCCCCAGGGAGCCAGACAGACGTGCTGCCAGCAACTCTGCAGAGCTGTAACTGCTGTCCCAACGGCACTGGGTCCACCCAGGAATGCCTGTCTGACCAGTGTTTGCCTGTCTGGCTTCCATCCCACCCACCCCAGGCCTCGAGTGCCCTGAGTCAAGGCCAGAGGAAAGCAGCCCTCCCCTCACTCACCTTGTGATATGAATAGGGGTGCAGAAAGGGTCCCTCGTAGCCCAGATCGGGTGGGGGGGCCAGCAACAGGAGATCCAAGTAGCGCTGTAGCAGGGCTAGGGGCAGCTGGGGCTGCAGTGCCAAGCGTGCTGCCTTCTTGGTGCTGGCAGGTGGCGGGTGCTGAGCTGATTGCAAGGCGCTGCCTAGCTGGCCGGGCACTGATGGGAACAGACCCCTCCAGGGAGCAGTGCGCAGTGGGGACAGCCTTCAAGACAGAACAGCCCTGGGGGGTGACATGGCAGGGGCTGGCCTAGGTCCCCTCCCACCCCCATCTCCATCTCCATCAGGCAGGAGGTCAGGGGCTAGGGGCACCTGGACACAGACTCCTGAAATGAGACTCAATTGTCCCTTCCACGGCCCAGAACCACTCCACATGGAGCAGCTGGGAACCCCACCAAGCCGTGCACCCTCTGTAGAAGAAGTGGAGCCTGTAGTCACTGGGAGCTGCCTCCCTGCAGCACTCCAGCCCCACTCCATGCAGTGCCCTTTGCTGAGAGAGGACTGACAGCAGAGCCTCGCAGGGAGCACAGTGCTGGGGAGGTTTTGCCCCATTCACTGTCAGATGAGCCCCGAGACTGAGCCAGGCCAACCCACCAGGCTCCCGTGTGTGCTGCAATTTGGTCCGGTAGAACAGCCCATGCCACAGATAGCCCCAGCACAGGAATGCGGCTGAGCTTGAAGTCACCCCCAAGGAGGATTCTCAGCCACCCAGTCTGGTCCCCCCCACCCCCAAGTGCCCCTCTGGCTCCTGGGTCCCACAGAAAGCTGGTGTGAGGTACAGGGAAGAGGCTGGGTTTGGGGGTGTGGTGCTGCCTCAGCTGTCTGACTGTCTGCTCCCTGAGCGTGTAGTGTTACCTTTGGAGAGCCCTGTGCCGTGGCAGACCAGCAACAACATGGGCAAGGGGGCAGAGAGGCCCAGCACCCTGCCAACTCCATGCTGCAACCCCCCCCCCCAGTTCTGACAGCTGGACCTATGCAAATGTACATGAATCTGGGTAAGGCACAGCCTGCTGCTTTCTGCTCAGTGGCCTCCTGCCATGAAAAGCCTAAGTTCAGTGACTCCAGCCCTGAACTGCAGGGGCTCATGGCACAGCTGGACTGCTCAGCATCAGGGCGAATGTACAAACCAGCAGTTGGGACCTGGCCTCACAGGGGAGAGAACAGAGCCAGCAGCACAGCACCAGCTCCTCCCTCTGGGCTAGAGCCCCACTTCACACTGCTAATGACAATCTGGGAAATGCAGCCAGATCCAGGCAACTTTCCTCTCCCACCACCTCAGAACCCAGGCCTCTGCCCCAAAGACATCCATCTCAGCAAGAAATGTCCCCACAGGCCCTTCACTCAGCCAGCTATGCCCTGGCTCCAGGGAAAATGTCCTGCTGACCTGCATGTTCTGTGCATCCCACCCACAGCCAGATCCATGTGGCCACGAGCTTCCAGCACCTGGGATAACCATGATGTTCACATTGCAGAGGGATGCCGGACACACCCCTGGATGCTGCTGCATGCCCCACTCTCCCCATGGGCAGGTCCATGTCTGCTCATGCACAGGAAAAGAAGCCAGGAAAGCTCCCTCCATGGTGCCACCACAGGTGAGGGCAGCATGTGCAACATCCAGCCAACCCCCAGTGGTGTCCAGGCACCAGCTGTCAAGGAAGCATCACGTTGCCTTCAGACCTATGGGCACAGGGAGCAGGGGGCTGGCATGGCACCCGCCAAGGGGGGCAGGCCCCGGCCAGAGCAGGCACCTGGTCCTTGACTGTGCTGTCTGTGCCACCCCTGCAAGGCTGCTGAGAGTCTTGGGGGTGCTCCGTGCTTGGGATGGACTGCAATGGGGATGGAGGACTGGACAGCCCACCCATCCCAGCCCTACCTCTCCTTGGCCACCGGCTCCAGTGCAGGGGGCAGGTGGAGCCTGGGGATCCGCTCCATCTCCTGGGAAATCACATACTGTGTGACGCCGTCCTGCCATGACAACCCTGCCCAGGAAAGAGAGAGAGAGACAGCCAATCAGAGAACAGCAGGAGCCAGTCTCCTCGGAGACGCTAGGTGCCATGACCATGGCGAGAGGAAAGGGACCAACTGGGCAGGGGCACAGAGGGCACCGCTGGTGGACTGATCAAAGGGCCAAACTTGCTCTTGCCCTGGGGGAGAGCCTGATCCCCACCCTCTGTGACCACCTGGCCCTTGTGCTGCTCCCAGCCCCACTGTCCACCAGGCTCACCTTGTGCCGTGAGGTGGCGCAGCACGTCCTGTAGGCGCTGGAGCACAGGTGAGGTGATCTGGAAGTAGGGCCTGTCCCGCGCCGCGCTCTCCTGGCACTGCCCAAACAAGCCATCTAGGAGCAGAGCACAGACTGCCAGCTGGGGGCCAGGCCCAGGCCCAAGGGAGCCAACTCAGCTCCCACAGGCAGGGAGCAAGGGGCTGTGGGTCTGGCCCTTTTTGTCCCTCCCCATTCACCCTACCAGAAGGGGAGCCGTGGTGGCCCGAGCTGGAGGGGAACGTGGCTGCCAGCACAGCCCCAGACGGCGGCTGTGCCGGGGCAGCACCAAGTCCCGGGTGAAGCAGGGGGGCCGGGAGCAGTGTTACCCTTCAGGGCCCTTTCACCTGTCCCCCCATGGCGTGCCCCAGCCTCACCAGCTTCCCCAAGGTCACCTTTGACAGCCAGGGCATCAACACAGCAAGGCCCTGGGTCCTGGCAGGACTCAGCCTCACCCCACCAAGCAAGAGGGAACTGCCCAGGCTGGGAGGAGCTCCTGCCCCTCCTCTCCCGTAGGGCAGAAGCTGGGGCTGGACCCTCCCTTCCACAGTCCCCAGCAGTCACTTACCCTGCACGCAGACTTCCTGCTGGGAGCACAGCCTCCTGTCAAACCGGCAGCCTGGGACAGACACAGACACAGTCAGTGCCCCCAGCAGAAACCAGCATGTGGGCACCCCCCGGAGGGAACGGGCGCCCCTCAGGGCAGCACCCCACACTCACTGGACTGCAGCTGGGGCAGCCAACCCCAGAAGGGTCTCACTCCCTGGCAGATGAGACGTGATGCCAGCAGTAGGAGCCCAGCCCAGAGTCAAATCCAAAACTCCTCTCGTGCCCCCTGCTAGGGCCAGGGCCCACACCTGATGGGTGAGGGCCATGAGGCAGCTGTGAGCCATGGCCTGGGAACGGCAGGTGAGATGGGATGGGAGTGAGGTGTGGATGTGGCCGGCTCTGAGCCAGGATGGGTCATTGAGCATGGGCTGAGGCCGACCCCACATCAGCAGAGAAGCCCAGAAAACAAGGGCACAGCCATTGCCCGGTGCCCACTGGGAGGATGGGTTTCCCTCCTTCTCTGCAGGGACACTGGGCAAAATACCCCAAACGGGAGAACCAAGGAGAGGCACAGCCTGGAACTGAGCCGGGTCAGATTGAGCAGACAGGGCCTGTCCTGTGGGGCTGGGCTCTGGCCAGCCAAGGCAGACAATGCTTTAATCTTTCTTTCTCTGAGCTAGCGTAAAGCATCCTGTGCTGTGCACAGCTGCCAGACTCACGGCCACGCTGGGCAAGGGGCACTGACCCTGGCCCTGTGGGCAAGCCTTTACTCAGGCTCCATCTCTGTGGTACGCGCTGACCAGCACTCCCAGACGGAGGAGAAGGCCTGGAGCCGCAGGGGACCGTGTGGCTCACCCTGGACGAGAGACCCACTGGAGAGCCCCCTCAAGAGGCTGCCTCAAAGTGGGGGGCAGCCATGATGCTGGGGCTTAATGACAGTGCTAGGCATCTGGCACCAGCCTCAGCTGGGCAACCTGGGTCTTGCCCCTGGCCAAGTCCCCCCACCCCTGCTCCAATCTGGCATTAACCGGCTGGAGCCCCCTTGGGCAGGTGAGGGCAGTCCAGGGCCAATGAAGGGTGCATTAACCGTTCCCCCCAGGGGGACTGAGAATAGAGTCACTGGCTCTGTGCCTGGCCGGGGGCCTTAACCCCCAAACCTCCCCCAAGCAGGGACAGCCAGAATGACATTGACTGCCCCCAACAGCCAGAGGAGAGGCCAACAGTCCCCCGTGAAAGGGGCCAGGCTGCCCCTAATGCCCAGTCACAACAGCAGCCTCAGGATCTGGGGGGCACAATGTGGCCCTGCTGGGCAGATCCCCCCACCCCGTCGGCCCACCAGCAGCAGCCCTGCCCGTGCTGCCATCGATGACTCGGCTGTGGGAGGGAGGAAGGAAGGAACGAGAAAGGAGCTGGAGGGTGGGGTCTGGCTCACAGGGCTGGGGCACAGCAATGCTCAGCGCCCCTCTGCCACCAGCTGCTCTGGCCAGGAGACCCAGGCACTAGCTCTCACCTGGGAACAAACAGTCTCAAGGGCTGGCATGAGTTCAACACGGCCCCCCCACTCATCCCTTCCTCTACCAGACAGGGGGGCTGGGAGAAGCCAGCGGAGGGGCCAATCTCCTTAAGCTGCAAGGCTTGGGGGGCAGGTTACACAGCTCTGACCAGCTGCAAGCTGCTGGGCACCAAAGACAGAGCCTGCAAGGCATTGGGGGTGGAGGGAAGAACCAGGCAGTTGCTGTCTCTTGCACAGGGAAACCAGGGCTGGTGCTTAGGCTATCAAGTGTCCCAGCTCCTGCCTGCCCCCAGCAGGGGCCCATCTGCCCCAAGCAGCCGCAGTGCACACCTCCTCAGCCCTGGAGTGTCAGCACCCTCATTGTTGGGCCGTGGAAGAGACCAAGCCAGCGACACCATTCACAGCCCATCCCCGCAGCCCTGGCCCAGCTTGAGTGAGGCTGCAGTTCCTGCCCTGCCAGCAGCACAGGACCCCAAGCCAGGCTGGCTGGGGAAGACCCCAAAGTGCTGCCCCGAGAATTGTCTAAATGCAAAGGAGCTGCAGTCCCACACCCCAAGGGAGCTGGCCACGGTGCCGACATGCTCAGCTCCCTTCCCCATGGGAGCAAACCCCACACAGCCCTGTGGGGCGTGGGCTGCGTGGCCACGACTGCTCTAGGACAGGGAGTGCCCTTCCATCCAGGGACATGCAGCATGCAGGGCAGGACCCACACAACCTGCCAATACACAGCTGCCCCAAACCTCCACATGCCCTCTGCAGATGGGTGAAGGCCAGGGAGCCAGAGGACAGACGTGGCAGCTCCAGGGCACCAGGGCAGGAGAACCACAGCTGATCACAACAATCTCCTGGCCTCAGATTCAAGCCATCAATGGAGTCACCAGGATCCAGAGGGCTCAGCACCAGCAGGGGCCAGGAGACCATCCATCCTGACCACCAGGATGGTGCCCATCACCTTTGTGCTGAGCCATTAGTTTGGCACCTTCCAGAAAAGCACCGGTCCAGCTCTAAAGCCCTGTCGAGATGGAGACTCCACCGCTCCCTGGCAAGCTTGGTCCAGAGCTGAAACCCATCACCTGCGCTGCTGACACTGGGGCCTTGCTTCTGAGCGGCATGCTCAGCAAGGAGCCTGTCAGCACTCACTAGCTTCTCCAGCAAAGGCAGGGGCACCGTGACCGCATCACCCTTACATCCTACGTCACTTATGTTTCCTCCCACCCACCACCGGGCACTCTTGCCATCCACCACAGCAGCCCTCTTCTGCAGCCTCTCCTACTCTCACCAGCCATGATAAGGCGTGGCCAGCAGAACTGGACACAGGACCATAGTCTCAGGCTCTCCGGCGCTATCTACAGAAGCAAAAGCCACTTTCTGCTCCTACCCCCCCCTTTATACATCCAGGGGTTGCATGATCCTAAATTCCAAAGGGGCAGCCATGTTAGTCTAGTCCAGGAAAAAAAAAACCCACCACCAAAGGAGTCCTGTGCCACTTAAAGACTAGCAGATTTATTTTTCGCAAGAGCTTTCATGGGAGAAAATCCCACTTCACCATATGCTTCGAAGACAAAGTGGGATTTTCTCCCACAAAAGCTCTGCAAAAAATAAATCTGTTAGTTTTTAAATGGCCCTAAATCCCCTTGTGGGTCCCAACCCTATTCCCAGCAGCCTGGCTCATCGCAGTTCCAGTACACAGGGACACCCTGCTCCAGAGAGCTACGGCACAAAGGGCAGGAAGAGGGAGTGGGACCCCATGGCACAACTGGGAACCAGGAACTGAGCGATGCAGGGAATCACCCTGGTAGCTTGTGCAGGGACCTGGGAGCAGAGCCCAGCTTCCCATCATCAGTGGCTTCTCGAGAAGCCCAGCCTGTCTGGGTTGAGGAATGTCAGACTCCAGGGGGGCCAATCCAGCTCCTGCCACCAGCCTGCAATTTACTACAAGTACCATTAAGACTGCCGAGCCCTGCTTCCTGTGGCACCATTAACTCAGTTCAGGAAGCGCTAAGCACCCACACGCAGCAGCCCTGGCACAAGGCTGACGGGACACAGCTCTGCATGTGCATGTTGCCCCATGATGGGCTCTATCGGGATCTGGTCAAATATTGGAGGGAACAGGCTTGGAGGGGCCCAAACAGCCATGGTCCTCGGAGCCTCAAGGCACATCTGCAATGGCTTCTCCAGAAGACAAATGGCCAGGCCCAGTTTCCAGTGAACCAACTTGCTCTGCCACCAACTCCCAGAGCCCTTTTGCTGGGATGCTGGCCCCAGGCAGAGCTGAGGACTGGAGGTGACCCTTTGTTCCAGACATCTCCCATCCTGCCCCCAACACAGCTCAGATGGACAGTCCCTGGCCATCTTTCCAGCACTCTGCCTTGGTCCCTGCAGGCATATCCTGGATGGACAGCGCAGGGAAAGCAGGGCTCTCAACACTTGTGCTGAGCTGGCTCATGAGCAGGATGGCAACCCAGCTACCCACTTGTGCCTCTTGAACCAGGAACGGCTGATGGCTGCCCCCAACATGCCCTTCCTGCTGCGCCATGTCTTCCCAACACAGGCCACCCCCCCATGACTAGAGACCCCAGCACACAATGTGCCCACGAGATCCACTCAGCCTGGGACACTGACCTCTGGGCGAGACAAACTACAGGCCCCAGCTCCATGGCTCAGAGGAGGGCCCTGCCATTGACCCCACTAGGTTCCTCCTCCACAACTGCCTGCAGCCCCAGCCAGCAGCCCCTGCCCCAGAGAGGAGGAACACCAGGGGGCCCAGGATACAGACCCCACATCACTGAGGCAAAACAGGCTGGGGAGGGCTGGCAGGTGGCCATGGAGAGCGCACACTCAGGCCCTGCAGGGAGATGGCAAGGTGGGTCTCCTGGTAAGTGGCCCCATGGCCACACAGTTGCCTTCCGGGGGGAAGTGAAAACCCAAGACAGACAGAAGAGCTGCCCTCAGGCAGCTGCAGGCCGGGGTACCACAGGGATCTCCTTTATAAACAGGGGCAGTACCTTCCCCCTCCCCAACCCAGCCCCAATAGCCCAGTCTCCCCGCCTCCAGCTGCATCCTCTCCCACCATGCTCTCGCAAAATGCAGTGCCACGGAGCTGGCCCAGGAAGGTATCTCAAGCAGCCAAGGTGTACCGAGCCAGAGAGAACAAAAGACAGAGCTATATGCCCATCCTGCCAAGTGCAGGAGACCTGCTCCCACCCCCAAGGGAGCCCCCAGCACAGGAATCCCCAAACCTTTCCCCAACCCACCATGAGAACCCCAGAATTCAAAAGTACTCCAAGTGGTCCCTTGCCCCCACACACCCAACAAGTGTAACCTATTTAGGGAGCAGGTCGCACAGCTGTGTAACGTGAACATCCAGCAGCTCAGTGCCAGGCAAGCCCTCAGGTGCTGCAGGGACGGGGCAGCCTAGACACAGCCATGGGGCCAGACAGACATGTGCCCAGCAGCAGCTGGCAGCACCGAGACTCCCAGTGGAACAGGAGATGGTTACCCCATGAGGAGTTAGTCTGCAGAAGAGAAGAGTGAGGGGAATTTGACAGCAGCCTTTAATTATCTAAAGGGGGGGGGGCTCCAGGAGGATGGAGCTGGGCTGCTATCAGTGAGGGCAGGTGACAGAAGTAGGAGCAATGGGCTCCAGTTGCAGTGGGGGAGGTCTAGACTGGAAATTAGAAAAAGGTTTTTCCCTACGAGGTGTGAAGCACTGGGATGGGTGACCTGGGGAGGGGGTGAAATCTCCATCCCTGACAAAGCCCTGGCTGGGATGGGTTCGTCAGGATTGCTCCTGCTTTGAGCAGGTGGTTGGACTAGATCAGTGGTTTTCAAACTTTTCTTCTTGGGGCCCAGCTGAAAAAAATCATTTATGCCCAGAGCCGTAACGCCATTTTTTGCCGCCCAGGGCGCTTTCCAATCAGAACACGCCCCTTGCCATTAGCGGTGCTTGGAGCTGGTGCCATGAAAGCTGCCCTTTAGTAGAGCAGCTCTATTGAGCTGCTCCATGCCGCCAGGGGCTTTGTCCCATTCACCCCGTCATAGTTACAGCTCTATTTATGCCTACAACCCAACAATTACATCTTTGAGCAATGCATTCCAGTCTTTTGGTGGTGGCAGCAGGGGGTGCCTGAGGGTCTGTGACCCAGTACAGGGTCTCCACTCTAAATCTGAAAACCACTGGACTAGATCCATCCTGAGGCCCCTCCCAACCCTCACCTGTGAATCTGCAAGGTAGGCACAGGGCAGCAGATGGGTGTGGCATGGGGCAGATACTCCAGGGCCTATGGAGGGAGCTGACTCCATATGGGCTTAGATCAGACCCAGAACTCATAAATCCATCCCCACGCAGCTCCGTGTGAGCAGAACCAAGGGCTGAAGAGCATCCTCAATGCCTAGGGCCTGGTGAGTCACAAGCAGACGCAGATGCATGGCAGCGTCAGCTCTGACATCCTCAGCAGCGTGAGTCAGCGGCCTCTGGAGGCAGGAGAAGCCGCGGCCGGCAGCCAGGCAGACCCTGTTTTTCACAGCCACCTGCTTCCAGCCCAAGACAGGATGGACCCTCCCCAACCAGAACATCTCTGCGGGGGTGGAATGAGGTCTTTGATCGCTGCTTCAATGTCCCATCACATCCCAGGAACGGCTAGAGCACCAGAATGCACCTGGGACAGGGGGAGCCACAAAGCGGAGGCTGGCAGGACCCAGAGGAGAGGTCCCATTTCTAGTCGCAGCCGGCCAGAGAGGAGCACGCAGCTCAGCTCCCGCAGGCTATTGCCAGGGGATGCCCATTCTTGAAATCACACAGATGCTCACTTCAATTCCACAGCCAGCTGCAGATGGTGACCAGCCCAGCCCAGGTCGGGACCTTGGCAGGGAGCTACAGAGCCCCACTGCTCTTCAGCGTCACTAGCACAACACCTCTTTGACCTCCGTACATTCCCCTACAGTGGCCTGTTCTGGGAGCCCTGCTCGGAGATGGGGTCTCCCACCTAGACAGTCCGCAGCATCCTCTGGCCCCCCTGTTCTCGGCTCTTTCTCCTCCCTTCCCACCCCGACACACCCAGCCATCCTTAAGGAGGCTACAGGAAACTAGCATGGGTTCAGCTCCCAGCCCCTCACCACAAACCAGCTCCCCAAAGCAACTCTGTGCCAGCCACCCCCCCCCCACAGTAACCACTGCTCACCCCACACCTGCCATGCCAGGCCCTGAATCATTCCCACAAAAGAGAGAACAGCCCCCAGAAAGCTGCAGAGAGGCAGATCAGGTATGGGACAGGGTGGTTACACCGACTGGAGATGAGCCCCCAAGCCTTACAGACCAGCTGGAGCCTGCCACACTGTGTCTGAAATATTTGGATTTTTTAGAGGCGTCAAGGTCCCGGAGCTGGAAGATAAAGCACAGGACGGCTTTGGAGCTGGCATCCCATAGCTGGGGCCTGCCCAAACGCTCCCTACTGGGGACAGATGCCCCCTCCAGTGCCCCAAATCCTTGTCCCTGTTCCCTGACCCCATAGCTCCTGCAAGATGAGGTCTCTAAAGGAACTGTGGGAACCTGGGAAGAGATCTCTTTCGCCCAGGCCCAAGTGCCAACTATGCACTGAGCCAGGATGCATCTTCACGCCTCCCGCTGCCCAGCTCTGCCTCAGGGAGCAGGGGGTGTCACAGCAAGTGGGACAAGGAGCATTTCACCACCTGGGCACTACCTCTCACCCAACCCTCTGTGTCCTCAGCAGGGGCAGCAGCTTCCTTCTGCTGGTGAGGAGCTTTGGTCCCACATAGTCCAACACCGCCCTTGCAGCCAGGCCCCTGGCTGCTCCCCTGCCTGTGACCCCGACGAACCACCATGAGCAACATCCGCACCTTTCGCAAACCTGCTGCATCCAGCTCAGAGCAGCCCCTTTGCTGCCAAGCAGGCAGCCCTGCTCCCCAGCTCTTTGGCTCCCCATCCCAGTCACCCTTGGGGCGGCCACCTTCTCCTCCATTTTTCTCTGCTCCCCACATCCATCGCCTCCCACACAGGACAAGAGCCTCCTCCCCCGACAACCAGCCCCATCTGTCACAGCCTCCCTCTGGTACCTAGCACCCCACTGTTGGCCTCAGCCAGGGCCCAGCACTGAGTGGAGAGGTCCCAGGCAAGCTCCCACACCCAGCACCCATGGCACTGACTCCTGCCCTCCTTCACAGCCTCAGGGGAGAGCGCCAGAATGGGGCAGCCCCTTGTACCCGCTGGCCACATGACAGGGAACCACCCCCAGCTGAACAGGGCAGGAACAAGTGAAAACTGACCTGGACACGGGGCAGCGCTGCCAACTGGGGGAGCTGTCCCTCCAACCTGCCCAGGAAGGGTGGGGACTTGGGGTCAGCCTCCTCCTTCAGCCACAGGCCTGGAAGGAGCAGGAAGCCCTGTCCACTCCACTACTGCATGGAAGTGCCCAGCTCAAGGGTGAGAGCAGAGGGGCACCTGACATGCTCCACGAGAACAGGGCCAGCATCTGTCCCCAGCACGGCATCACCAGCACCTGCCATGCAAGCCTCTGGGCACCTCAGCAAGGGAAGGGACCCGCCTGTGCCCCTCCCTCCTTGCACGAGACACGGAGGGAGACAGGCCCTTGGCAGAAGAGGCGAGCAAACAGACACCCCCCCAGGCGCTAGGAACCAAGGAGCGGGAGGTTCCCCAGCTCCCCCACCTCTGAGCCCAGCACAGGCAGGTGGGCTGTCAAAGGCAGCAGCTGGGAAGGCGTAAGCGGCGGAGAAGGCGAGGCATTTACCCAGCACTGCCAGGCAGGACCCAGGGACCAAGTGACGTCTGCAGCGAGCAGAGGAGGAATAATGCCTGAAACAGGAGATTAGAATATTGCTAAGGAGCGGTTAGAGAGATGAGCTGGGGGGGCTGCCAGCTCTGTGACGTGCTTTGTGACAGCATCGCCCTGTGGGAAGCAGCCAGGTCTGGCCAGATACACGGGGAAGGGGGAGTCTGGGCCCTGGTTCCGCTCACAGCTGCATGTTCCTTGGGTGCTTGTCTGCAAAGCCCCAGGCTGGATCCCGGCCCCCGGCTCTAGGCTCAGTCCCTGAGCGACCGAGCTCCTAGCAGAGGGCCAGGAGCAGGGTTCCCAGGTGCAGATCCTGGGAGTTGCCCCCGTGAGAGCAGCTGGTGACCCCCGGGGCTCTGCCAGGCCCGGGTGGGAAGAGGAGCGTGGGAGGATGCTGGTGCAGACACAGTGGGGCTGGGGAGAAAAGGGTCCCCCCTTCCCGTTCCCCACCCCAGCCACACGTACCAGGGACGGCAAAATGACATCACGACCAGACTGACCCCCCCTTCCAGCACCCCCATCGCCTGCCCCGGGTGACAACCATTCAGGGCTCGCAGGGAGCAACCCTGGGGCTCCCAACACAGCCCTGAGGGGATCACACCCCCCGCCCCCCGCGACCTCCACCCGGCCCCAGCGGTGCAAGGAGCGGCCCCCGGCCCGGGGGGCAGGGCAGAGACATCAGCTGCAGCTGCCGCCCCCCTCCGCACGCCTGGAAAACCCGGGGGTGCGGGGGGGGCCTCGGCCCAGCTCGGGGGGGCGGGGGGGGCCAGCAGCACCGGGCGTGGGGGGCCGGCCAGGAGAAGCCACTGGGGGCCCAGGGAGCAACCCCCCCCGGCCCCCAGCCACACCCCCCGCTACACCCCCCCAGCCCCAGCTACACCCCCCGGCCCCGGCTACACCCCCCG